>VWZI01023510.1:8520-53477 GCA_013396835.1 Psilopogon haemacephalus
TTTTTTTTTTTCTGCACAAGTGCAGAGGAAAAAGAATCAGTACAGCAGGTGCACTTCACAACTCTAAAGCTCTTGCATAGCTGACGGACATGACTCTACATTGCATCAGTGCTTGGGTAGGAATTCGAAGTAGCTGGATCAATCCAAATAAGTGGCAAGGGCTTCTCCATATATTTTTAGAGGGGGTNTGTCTGTTTGGTTTGCTTTTTTCATCTGAATTCAATAAATTGTAGAAAACCAAGGGTTTATGATTTCTGTATTGCAATACTCTAAGGAAGGATGCCAAGTAAAGTGGGAAAGGTTCCTTAACAATAAAATATTTCCATGACCACCTATCTGAAACAACTATAAAAGCAACTTGGAATCCTTGCAAAAGTATAACAATATCTGGGGAAAAAGTTTGTCTTGCCATATCCTCTATCTACTTCTCTTTTGGAAAGAAATATAAAATACATTTTTTAAAAAATAATTATTGGTATAGAAGTTTTTCATGTATAAATTTATATGCAACTCTATAGAGTTTACGATAATCTCAATGTTTTTCAACACATGAAAAACCAATTTAAACAACCTGGCTTCATTTTGCATACCCTAATATAAGTCTTAAACACACAAGTACTCATATATAATTTAAGTAACAGTGATAACAACCACGTAAGACTTGACTCTAATCAAACTATAAGCCAAAGATTTATCTGCAATGTATTGACTACTTCCATCCGTTGCAGACAACCAGCTTAAATCCTGCATGCTTACACATTCAAATCTCAGCTGGTGTGAATTATTATAATTGAAATTATTTTTTACTGTATTTTTCTGAATTTGCTGTATGAAGACTGCAAACACTGACAATCTAAAACAATCAAAGAATTAATGACTTTGTTAGTGTTTGCCTAGATAATTATTCATTCTCTTGTATCCAAATAATTGAGTCAAGTTTTTGCTTCTTTATCTCATTTTCCTGAAATATAAATATTTTGTGTTCTTGCTGTAATAAATTTCATATAGATAGCAAAGCAGTTTAGGATTATTGGTACTTCTTAGTTAATCATCACTCATGATCACATTCTTCATTGTACTTCCAATTTTAAAACAGGCAGAACCTAATTAAAATGAAAAAAAAAAAAAAATCCAAACCTACAAATCCAAAAAATATTAGCTATAATTTGCACAGTTTTGGTTTAGGTTTTTGTTGCTTGTTTTGTGCTTTGTAGAGGTTTGTTGTAGTTTGGAAAACTTTTTCTCTGATAATTCCTTCAAGTATGCTTTCACCAAAAAAAAAATAATAAAAAAAATTACAAACTACAGAATTATTGGGAAGAAGGAGAAAATGGTAGAGAGACACTGAAAACAGGAGCAGTTTCTTGAAGAGGAGCTAGCCAGGCATGAACACCCACAGAACCATGCTAACTCCAATAGTAACAATCACATTGAGATGTGTAACTTCATGAAACTAAGTGCTTAATGAAAAACACTGTGAAAAGCCTTCATATAGCTTTGATACCTAATTAATATTTTTTAATTAATTTTAATTTAATTTTTATCTCAACACACTTCCACTTAACACAGACACTGTCCAAAGTATTGCAATCAGACCAATTTTGCTTGGGATGAAGTCTTACACTACGCTTAACACTGAAATACAGCAACATTCCTGTTCTGTGGCTTTTTGCAATATTCCTGGGACATTCCTGGGCAAGGCTAGTGAATTTGTACTGAAAGCATCAAATTCAGGCATGCTAGAACAGCAGTAGGTGGAGTGACAGAACTAGTGCTAGCCCTGCTAGGAAAGACATTTCAGTGCTGTTTGTGATAGCGGAGAGAAGAAAGAAAATATTCAATCATTGGTCCGATAAGATGTACTTGGTTCACTGTTTAGACCCCAGAAGCTATTTTTGGTAGGGAAATTACTACAATTGGGAAAGCAATAAGCTCAGTGCAAAAAACTCCTTTCCAAGGAGTCTTCCTTTTGCAAGTGCAGAGGGCATCTAGAAGAGACAAAGGTTCTCTTAAATTGCCATCTCTCATGAATGTTTATTGCAATAATAAAGATGAATTCTGGCCATCTCATTCAACAGGCATGAACTCACAGAACAATACTAGTTTCCAATTTTATGTGGTTCCTCAGAACTCCCCCCAGAGCCAGCTAAAGCTCTAAACCAGGTTTTTGTGGTCAGGAATTCAGAAAAATGCAGACAGAGGAAGTGAGAGGGGGCAGGAAGATGACAGCTGAGAAGAGAGAAGAGAGGAACTGATAGCAAAAGAGAAGTTAAAACAGAAAGCAAGTAAATATAATATACTGAGCTCTTAGGGAGAAAGAGAGCCATATGTAGCAAAGAAAATATATTTTAAAAAAATATATTTTTTAAGTTTATACTTCATATTGTTCAAATGTTTGTCTGACACTGCAGTAACCCACACAAGGCATTGCACAAGAGTTGCTGGGCTTGGAAATGACAGAGATCTTTCTTAAGATCCTTATAACAACATCCTGAAAATTTTAAGTTACTGCATCGTAATTCTACTACAGACTTCAGGAGATTAACTGTTTAGAGTTTCTAACTGTCTGTTGCAGCATTTTTTAACATTTCTGCTAAAAATCTCACTGGCTAACATTCGTGGAATCAGTGTGTATTATGCAGAAGATGATGGATAAAAACAGAAGTTAATAAATCCTCAACAATTCATCCTTTTTTGAGCAATTAAATTACAATCACCTGCTTTCTATAGTATCTAATTAAATCTCTTAAAATACCTATGTCATTTAGGTGTTTCACAGAACTTAAATGTTTGAGTTAATGTACCGTCAGCAACTAACAGGACAGACAGGTCAGGGAAAGCAGCCTCTTTATAGTACACAACTTCCAACACCAATGACTTAGTAATAATATATACGCTAAATAGATTTTTTTCTTCTTCTCTAGCTTGGTAAAATTATTCTAATTTATGGTTCTTCAAACACACATTGCAATAAGCAGTGTGTTCTTGAAGTACATAAGAGAAAGCTTTGTCTGTGGTCCCTGCAACTACTGGTAGATTACTGCCATTTATTTGCATTTCTTTGCCTTTGGTGGTCACAAGAGTAACTGATATACTCATACAAGCATATTTGTTGAAAACCCTAGCTTTGTAAGTATGCCTATATTTTTTAAAGTATTAAGTTGAGTGTGTCAGGAGCTACAACTACTTTCTCATTCCACTTCCACCCATCCCACACCACTCCTATTTATTAAAACTGAGCTATTCCAATCCCACCTGCCCAATACCCCATAATAGGCAGCAACTACACATACCTCAACCAAATTTGCTTTTCCTGAAAAATTTTATTCTGCAAGTCTTGTGGGGCAAAGACAATTATTTACCACAAGCTTTTTAGATCTAGATTAGTCTTTTTGATGCTGTGACAATTATTTAGCCACCACATCAACCAGCAGTGCAGCCATCTTGACTCCTTGGTCAAGGCTGGAGATCCCAAGCCTGCAATTAACATGCTGCCAAAAGCAAAAAAAAAAAAAAAATCAGTACATCCTAGACTCATTTTTCTGTTTCCTAAATCATGAACAGTACTCATGCAGGACACATTATTATGCCTTCCTCTATTTCCAATCCCTTGTAGAACAGCAGAAATTAAAATCTAAATTTTCACTGTCTTACAAGTTTTATTCTTTTATTTGTCTTGTCAGACATTGCATCTATACAATTCCCCTAGCAGATTAAGAAGCCTCAGAGACTATTACTCAGATTAAGCAGGAGCTTTTACTGTAAGCTTCTTATTCTCAATGTTTCCATCTTCTCCTCTATCCACATGATTAAACAATAAGTATGTTTTATCTTTCAGCACATCTGTCAGTTCAGAGCCCATCACTTATTTCTGACATTGTCCAAGATAACAAGCCTCGGTATCTGTCCTTCCTATAGACAGTGCATATAATCCACTTTTTGAGTATTCTAGAACATTTTCAAACTCAGTGATGCCTTCTACTTCACATACTGCTTGTAAAAATTACATTCACTGCCTCTTGCCACCATCTTTCAGTACAAAAGGTCTCTAAAAGGTACCAAGTAATCCCATTAATTACATTACAAGTGACACTAGGAGAGTCTCTACTCAGCCAAGCAGAATATCCTACCTTCACATTTTTTTATCAATATTCTTCTGAAGCATAATGTGACCATTAATTTTAAGGCAATCTGCTGCCATGGTAAATAGGCACGATCCCATCCACAAACCTTCAATAGTTTCCAAAAAAAGAAAAGTCTAGGCTTGTAGAACACCATTACAAATTCTACTGAAATCAGACACTTAGTAGCTTAGACAATGAAGAAAATAAAATACTTAGAGTCTGATGCATTTCTGCTTTTCCCTTTTGTGACTGGATCCTCAGCAGCTAAATCAGAGAGCTAAATAAGCACTCAGCATTACAAAGAGCCAAGCCTAGGGAATGTTTGGTTGTTAAATATCCCAATAGCTCAGGAAGAAATGTTCTTTCACTTGGAACATGTCTATCTGACATCAGTAAACTTTTTTTGTTAATCACTGATTTTTTTTTTTGTATTGCTACTGTTCATTAAAACGTGACAATAAACTTGAGACAGTAGGATGTGTCAGGATCCTGAAACTTGCAAAAACTTAAAGAATAGCATTCTTCTGGCCAAATTTATCAAGTTCAGGGCTTGATGCTCCAGACGGTGGAGAACGTCTTCTGACTTGGTGATTAGGATCAGGCTGAAAATAAATTACAGACCTGAAGGAGAACCAAATATATTTGCTACAGCAAATAAAACTCCAGAAAATGTCATGTGCCTACTCCTCATTATTCTACTGGCTCCCAGAAGGCTTCATTCTCCACTGCTGTCAGTAAATGAGCAGAGCTAGAACACTTTTCAACAAAGGGAATGGAGGAAGTAGGAGGAAAAAAGTTTAAATTGCACCCTGCTATAAAACCAAACCCAGACCCTAATATCTGGACTTGATTTGTTGGACACATCATAAACATTTAACTAAGCCAGCTGAAAAAAAACAAACAAACCCCAAAGCAGAAACAGCAACTTCTATTGTAAAGTGTCAGGTCAAGACGACACATGAACTTTCCTCTGCAGAAGAGAGCTACAGCAATCAATCCAAACCAGAATGCAAAATATTTCAGTTCTCTAAGACCTTCGAAAATGGAGGTGAGTACGAGGAGGCACAGCAACTGTGCTTTTCCTCTGAGGTTATTATGCTTGAGGAAGCAGAATCCTAAGTTGTGTAGAGTTTGTTTACAAATTATAACAATTAAAAATTCACCTCTTGTCAACTCCTCAAGGACTAAAATATCTAACAAAACAATAGTCTCATTAAAATAGCCAAAGAAAATAGGCCTTAGGCAGCTGTCAGTTATCTAACAAAAAACAGCAGCATTGCAGACTTCCTTGACATAATGAACCAAAAGGAAATAAGTGGACAAAAAGAAACAAAACAACAAAAAACAACTCCCAAGATATGTAGGAGTGTTAACTTTCAGTATTATCTCTAAATTTTATCTCCATGGGAAAGGAATCATTCTAAGAAATTACAAAGAGCCTTTGCAGATGAAAAGGTGGCAGGGTCCCTTTCCTCCAGTTACTCATGATACAGAGATTTTGTCTAATTCCAGCACACTGCATTCCAGATTAAAGCACAGCCATTTGGCTTCTTGCTGAGGAAATAAATTGTTAGGCTAAGACTGATGTTAGGGATCATGTCCATATGCAAATGATTATGTATATTCACTAGATATGCAAATAACAACAAAATCAGTTTAATCCCAAAGCCTAAAATCTCCAGATTTAAATTGTGCATATGTGACTGCTTGTCTGTCACTGCAACTTTGGCATGCCTTGTGATTAACTACAGATCAGCCATATACACAATTATCCTATGTAACTAGGTCTTACCTATAGTAAAAGTGAAAATATTTATTGTAAAGTGTTACTCTTCCAATTCCCATTGAAAGACTAATAGAACATCTCTGAAATTGCCAGTCCATTTTGGCTGCTTCAGGTAGGTGTTCAAGAGCACCACCTTTCCTTTCTAATCCCTCACTAAAAGGAAAGAGCTGCCAATACAGCAGATCTAGTTATTCAGTTTTGATCGACTTTCTGAAGAGTTATGCAGCAAAAAGAACTTCCTTGAGCACCAATCAGCTGAATGGGGACATCAAGTCACTAATAATCTATGGCACCCAATAATAAATAAAACATTCTTTCAACACATTTGTATGGAAACCTTTACTGCAATGCATATGCCTATTCATCCACAGAATAACTGAATGCAGTTATGATAGCTTGAATTAATTATTCACTTTGAAATTTGTGACCTTCTACACTTAGTCCAGAAACTACCCCCTGTTCTGATAGAGCCCTGGAAAAAAAAGGGCAGAGATAAAGTGACTCTCATCCAAACCAGTCATGCACTTTTCTCCAAACTATATAAAATTTTCCTTATATTATAGAAATGGGAGGAATTAATATGTGTTTTAATGGTCAAAATAGTTAGGATTTTACCACATACATAATTTCAGCAGCCACACAAGTTTCTACAGTAAACAACTTCTCATCCAACCGTGGATTTATTAGTCCTTTCATAGGTGCTGTTTTCAGCATGAAACAAATTTTCACCATGCCATATATTTTGATAAGGATCTTCCCATGTTTTATGTTGCCATACATTGCTGATGTGTCTGCAAGTATGAGGACTAGGTTTACAGTCTCTTCAGATCCTAAGATCATAGCTGAACATGCAGTGCTTGGTTAATACTTAATATTCCTTGGATTGAGTGCCTTTAAGGAAATTACATAAGGAGACTTAAAAGACGACATTGTATTTAAATATGTACATCTATAAGCCCAGTAAAATTGTAAGCCTGAAGTTCTCTGGCTCTCACGATTTCCTTCCTTGTCCAAATTCTGCCGTTCATTCTTGTTGTTAGATTTTAGACACTTCATTTAAACACAAACAGTTGTCAGTTCTTGTTCATTGCGTAACAGGATTGCCATAGTTCTCTCCAGCCTGGATGTAATTTGAAAAACTGTAATGACTACCTGGATTAATATTCCTTCACCAACTACAATAATTTAGGAATTATTTTGAATTTTTAAAAAATTAAGTTTAGTTTTCAGACTTACAAATGCTTGCCAGTAATCTTTGACACACACAGAGCTACAGAAAGCTATTTTGAAATCTATGAGGAATCTAATGATAATCAGGAACTGAAAGTGACACCAACTAAATACAGAATTATTACTTTACCTCCCACTCTTATGTTAGCCCAGAATGTAGATCTGAAGAGAAACTAAATTAAAGCCAGTATTTTTCCAGTAAATAACATTCAGTTTTGGTTATTTGCCTGAAAGTTTTACATTTCCACAATGAGAAATTCAACAGGAAATCTGTGGGGGAGAACCACAGAACAAAACAAAATTATGTATGATTTAATACAAGACCAGGAGCTCAATCCTTTCTCATACCTCCCAGAATAATCAAGATACCTTCAAGCACTCCATCAGTCTTTTTTTTCTTTTTAATGTTTTGCTTGACGCACTTAACAAAATTCAATAGATGAGGATCTTGTCTGAATTTTTTCCCAATGTTAATTTATAGGAACAACAAAACAGACAGATTTTATCTGAAGAGATCCAAAATGCATTGTTTCAACACTGTATCCAGATGTGTTTATCATAACCCCTCCTGCTGTGGGGCTGACTGGCAGTTAGATGAAAGGCAAGTATACACTCCTTGTTTTAAGGCTGGAGAGTCCAAGTCAGCTATTAGATATCATCAGAGCTTAGAGGTTGAGTTCAAAGGATACTTGGGTTATATTCTTCTCCAACCCCATTTTTCCTCTGTGAGGGCAAATCACATCAAGTTGTCTTTCCACTCCCTAGATTTCTGCTCATCTGGAAGACCAGAGCTATTGATCCCAGCTGTGGTAGGGCACCTTTTCTTACCACAGTGAGGCTCCCTGATCTCTAAATACACCATTACCAACAGATAAACAAGTCAAAACATTCACAGTCTTCTCAAAGGAAAACAAAAAAATCAGGGACAGCTAGCTGACTGATAGTTTACTGAAATACAATGCAGGTTGTTCTTCCTGTAGCTTACATTTATAATAGGTACTTATTAAACATGTTTAGTACACACCATTGAATATTTGGAACTGAGGCAAGTTGCTTGAACTCAAAAGAACAGATGGCTGTGGAAGCTGCTCTTCATATGCCATATGTATGCAAATTTGTGTTGCATTATATACCATTAGAGTTATTCTACCCTCAGCACATCCTCTTTCTTACTTCAATGCAGGATTAAAATATTGAAAATTCCTGGGTTTCTTTCTCTTGCTAGAAGCACGAATGAACACTCAACACACAAACCTTGAGGTCTCAGACTGTCCCTCAAATCCCCTTTAGAAATAAAATCTAGAAGACTCTAAGCTAGAACCCAAATATGCCTCAGAGCTTTTCCTTTGTTTCACACACCATGCTTATCGTGCTTCTAATGCAAAAATAAGGAGAAAACAATAAAGCTCCAAACCATCACCAGATGGCCAGATTTATTCAGCCAGAGTAGTAAAATTTAGTTCATGTATTAATACATAAGCATTTTTCAGTTTTTTTCCACTCTAAATACTCATGAGATTCTACTCACATTTACTACTGAAGTAGAAATCATATAAATTTGCTTCTAAAACATGACACTGAATTAGAAGCAGCTGCATAAGGAATATAGTTCTTGTGTACAGTGATTCTAACACCACCCTAATTATATCCAAGATAAAGAAGGCTTCATAGTATTTATTTGTTTTAAGCTCCCACACAAGCACACCCGCAGCTTCAGACTTCATTTGTAGACCAATGGCTTGCTCTTGTGATTACTCATGTGTATTGGCAGGATTTCTAACCACCCATATGGGTAAACTATTTGTCACATAACACAAAATATGTTATCATACTTTAGATGGTCAACAAATACTTAATGCAGGACCTTAACTTGTTTGGTCTCATCAAATAAGAAAAAAAATCAAAACCACCTTTTTTCCCCCCTTTCTTTCTGTGAGAGATGAAGACAAGAAGAGAGAAGAAAGAGGGTCAGGGTCAGATGGGTCTGGTTTACTCTGCTGAGTGCAAAGGAGAACGGAAAACTACTTAAAGCCAAATGAGATGATATTGGCATAGATTTTGACTACTTTCTACCTGGTGCTGTGGTAAGTAAAATCACCACACATTCACATGGTGATGTTGTTTTGGTCTCATTGAGGATATGAGAAATTGTTAGCATGCAAGTGTGCCACCACTGATTTCAAATAAGCCAAAAGAAAAAAAAATGTAGCAACTAAAAGGTGACATTCTGCATTAAAATAAGAAAAAAATCCTAAAGATCAGTATATGCTTGACAGTAGACTGCTACATTTACACTTAGCCCCATAAATTAGATGTGTATTTACATGATTAGTCATAGGAAGAAATATTTGCACTTCCAATCTCACAGTCTACAAACAAAAGAAACTAGAATGTATTAAATAGTATCCACATACACACATTTGCCTGAAGTACCCACATTTAGTGTAATATATTATTTCTCTTATACAGAATGTGAAAATTTGCCATTAAAATATTTTTGAAGACTCTTCCCTCCATTTATTATATCATCCCCTTTTGAAATGGATTCCATTAACTTCTTCAAATATCTAGTGAAGACATGTTCATCTAATAAAGATATACCTCCATCTTCTATAGCAGTTAGTGTCGTAGCCTGCACAGAGAAGCAAGCATACAAGACACATATAACGAGAGCAAAAGAGTGTGTAAGAAAGAAAAAGGAAGCACACACATTAGTTTTGAAATGGTTTCCAGAACTATCTTGAGGAACTCTAGTGATACAGATGAAGTGCAATTACATTACCCAATCAAGACAGGACTGTTAATCCCAAACCTCAAAATTTGTTGACTATAAATATGGATGGAGTGGCTAAAGTGGGATGAAACTTACAGAGGTTTTAAAATTAAAGTATTAAAAAAAATAAGATCTCACCTAGCCTCAAGTCCATAGAGGACTGTTTTAAGACAGGAGAAATGGGAAAGGAGGACAAAAACAAAACTTCCATTGGGGTGAGCAGTCTTGAGGTTTGCTAAGGGAAGATTTGTCATTGTAATCATGATACTACACGACAGGACAAACTATTAGATTTCAAAGGACCTGTTCATTGTTACCACAGCTATAAAGCAGCACTGCTTTTATATAACCCTTGACAGGAGCAATTTGCTCAGAAGTAAGAAGTCCTTGTTCTGCAGCTCTGTGCTGTGAAGTTCCACTGCGGTAAAACCATTGGTATTTAAATGCTTTGCAAGAGAAAAATTACAAAACTCTGATCTGGTGGGATTAGGATGGCAGTGCACATAAAGCAAAGATACAGATGAGAAAGGCAGAATGCTTCAAGAATAGCAGACTTGAGAGATCACTGGGAAAATGGAAAAATCTTTCAAAACACATCCAATGAAAATGAAGTCTGACATTCACAGTAAGATCTGAATAAGAATTATTTTGAACAAAGCTTCAAACAAAAAGAAAAGCAGATTTTTTGGTTAAAGAGAAAACAAAAAGCAGTCTTTGTTCATCACTGTGACTGATAAAGGAAAAAATTATTATATACAATTAAAACGACACTGAATTCATCACTTGAGAAAGAGCAATTCCAAAGCATTAAGATTATTACTAAAATAATGAGAAATACAGGATGTAACTTCTTTCTGTTAAAAAAATATGAAGATGGAAGATTGTTGTCTTTGTGGCAGAGAGAAGGGAGGATGGAAGAAGTGATGTTAAAGCAAACAGAGCTTGAATTTCCAAAGGTAAAAATCAAGCAATTCTGAGATGGCTGCAGATACTACTGTCTTCAGCTCCTCTGCCAGGAGTAACTACTCACATCAGATCAGAAGCACGTGTGTCTCAGCCACCACAGCCAGTCTGGTGCATTCACACAAACTGTCAGAAAAAGCTGCTAGAGCCAGCGGGTGCTTTGCCTAGAGACATGCTTAATCCTGCCAGTTTTGTTCTCCTGGCTGTAACCTCAGCTGACAGGATAGGCAGACAGCTGGAAAGAATTATGTCTTAACCTCTCTTTGCTAAACCTGCTGTAGTTCATCGGTCCAGGTAATTTTTTTTTTTTTTTCTCTCTCAAGGAACACCCAAATGACAAAACACAAAGTCAAATTTAGCCTTGGTAAAAACAGGTGCAAGTGCAAGGACTAAATAGGAATATTCAAATTCTGCCAAGGCTACAATTACAGCATAAAAAGATATTAAGCACATGACAAAGGAGGAGAGGAATTATAAAGAAAATTCTAAAATATATCTTCCATACTTAGCCATTAAAAAAAAAAAGTGTAGTTATATGACAAATACATTATTTCAGACAGAATTGTATATGTGCAAAACACACATATAATAAAGGCTTAAGAATTTGAAAGTTGGCAGAAGAAATATTTTAGTTTCTAACTGGCCCTCCAGAATAGAATATTTATTTTTTGCAGAACTGAGGTGACTTTGGAGTTATCACTAAAGATGTGAAAGAAGGGAGAAGAAGAAAAAAGAAAAAAAAAAAAGGCACACACTGCATCTCACTTCCCAACCCATCATGAAACATAAGATCTGTAGACAGCAGAGAGTCTGCATTTCAGAACAAATGAGTGATGCTTATCAAGCAAGTCACAAAACAACCAAAATTAAAAGCTTCTCTGCCTGCAAGGCTGCATATATACAGAGTAGCTCTAAGAAAAGGCTCTCTTTAACAGCCTCCAACTGTTCTGCATAACAGTATAATTAGTCTCAGCACCATATAATCAAATACATTGATGATTTTGTGACACAGAAACATTGACAGGGCCCAGGTAATGAGGGTAAATATCACTGTAATCTTGTTGTTAAGCAATACGTTTCTTTTAAACTTCAATTCCAGCCACAGTGGAGGGATTTAGAGAAATTGGACCAGACTTGCTGAAGCCAGTACTGGAAAAATGAAGTATTTTTTGTTCACACATCTTCCATACTAAACAGTTATTTGCAATCTTCCATCATTTTCATTGACTTCACCGCTGCATTTTGCAGAAACTTGTTTCAACACAAAACAATCTCTCACAACTTGTTGCCTATGTCACCTGTGTCTTTCCTGGGTGTGATAGCTCTCACTGATTTCCTTAAAATTCCCCACAGCTACTTTCAAGGAAGAGTGCTTTTTATCAGCCCTCATTAGAATAACATATACAAGTCTCTAAATGAAACAGAGAATTCTCAAAAGGCTGTTGGTATGCTTAGGCATATACTAGAGCACTTACTGGAGTAGCTCTAGGGGCTGTTCCTGACGTGGGGAGTGATGACTACCTCATACCACACATGTAGCCATACTCCCAGACAGCATTATTATACTAGCTAAAGTCAAAGGTAGATCAGCTCCAAGATAAAGCCAAACTTCCAAACATCACTAATCCAAAGTGATCAATTTTGTTCTTTTAAATTATGTGTGGCTATTTACTTCAGATAACTGAAAAATTGAATTACTGGGAAAATAGGTGCACTTTTTCCAGTGGCAGTGCCATTTATTTTGAGTAGTGCCTTTCTACACACCTAACCCCTCAGTTGTGCCATGCATTAAAAGGATCAGTTTGCACATGTTCTCTGTGATTCATGATGTTATCAGTGTTACTACATGGGAGACTGATGTTTAAAAAAACAGTGGCATTAATGGCAGTCTTTGTGAGTGTATGATGTAACAGCCAGCAAGATAAAATTCTAGACAGTTGCAGCCAGACTAGAATAAGGTGCTTAAGAACATCCATGAGTCAAGCACTACAAATCTGGGGGGTTGGGAGACATAGTGGTGTTGAGGGGTTTTCACATGAAGCCCACTAAACCTTCTGAGAAAGCACCACACTTTGGGATGTCTGCCTTCAGAAGTTCTGAGGAAAAAAATAGCAGCAGCTTTCAAATATTTCTCTAATCTCCTGTATTCTTACTCCTTTTACTGTCACATTCTGTTCGTGCCAGAGTAGCCATTTGTGGGCCACTTTGTGAACATGAACAGTGAATTGCTCAAGCTTTTCAAAAGACACAGGAGAGATTCTTTGACCTACGTGAACCTGGCTACAATATGCTGCAAAACCAAAAACAAGTGATGTGAAACAGGAAGAACAACAACACAGAACTGACCTAGGGACAAAGAATTGCCTAGCAGAGGTTTCTCAGTATTACAGCCTGCAAGACCATGATTTAACCTAATTAAGTTAATTAACTGGTAAATTTGAGAGAAAGAGTAGGTGGCATTTGAGAGAAAAAAATTTTAAAAAGAGTGGAGCAGAGAGGGCTATTAGCAGGAGTGTAGATTAGCATCAGATGTACCTACAGAATGGATAGCAGCTGGGCAATATCAGTAAAACCTCATTGCTGTTGAGAAGGATTATTACTTGAGGTAAATTTAAATATTCTGAGCTCCAAATCTCATGGCCCAAACATGACCCTTAAACCCATACATGTTCTGTATCAGTCATCTGAACTTTCAGTATCAAAAAATATACTATGTAGATGTGAAATTCGAGCTGTTATTTTAGTGAAGTAAATGACAGATGTTGCTGAATCATTTTTTAATGCACTAGTTTTCAGTCAGGAAAGCCTAGATAGCATAAAGATATTGATAGAATTAATTTTTAAAATCCCATTTGGTGGAACGCAAGCAATAAATGTTTTCAGGACAAGCAACTTATTCAGAAAATTACAAGCATCTCAGAAAATGGCTTTGAAAGAAAGTGACTTTATCACCTCAATTACAGGAGAATAATAATTCAAACATGACCACATCTGTATGAAGCAGCAATGTTATAATTGCAAAGTTAGAATCAAAATATGTGAAATCAGTCAGGGAATTATTCAGACAATATATGCAGAACAAACAGGCAGGATTAATGCCTTAAGAGCACAGGCAAGCAGCATCAGAGAATATCTACCCAATGATGACAGTCTCTTAGAAGTTTCATTACTTGCCACTAGATAAGGCATGTTATTTCAGTACCTAGTAAGCTGTTCCTTTCCTTCCTCTTCACAGATGGAATAATTTTATATTTTAGGTTAGAAGGATTAGAAAAAGGGAGATAGATCATTATAGGACTGCACAGGGAAAGGCAAGCTGGCACGGTATAAATCTTAAATCCAGTGCAAATGTTTAGGAAAACAAAGATGCCTAGTGTATTAGGACATGATTCTAGCTCTGATTAGAAATAGATCCATCTGAATTCAGACTCCTCAGATTCCTAGGCACTACAGAAATTGTGTATTTCTCCCACAGATCTCAGCAACAGGTGATATACGATAGCACTGCGGTAGCTGTATTAAAGCAGTCATCCGTGACAAATGCAACCAGTGCCATTCCTGCAGGATCACTTATGAGATAACTGTCCTAAGGAGAGTAAAATGGGACTTGATGCAGAGAAACTGAAGTAAACAGGAGGCTATTTAGCATTTACCCCACAACTTAAACCAGCAAGACTTTGTTTACAGTAACAGGAGTATCCTGAGAAGGCCTATTATCACAGCTATTTAATAGGGTTTATAGATTCCCTTTGGTTTGAATTGCTCAGACAAAACCCAAATTGTCCCAAACCAAAACTATCTGATTTTTTTTTTCTAGCCATAGTTTTCAGTCATGACAAATACAAACAATTAAGGAAGTGAACTAAAACATATCCCCAAATACCACTTCATTCAGTTTTGATTTTCTCTACACAAGCTGACTCTCACTGGTACAGGCAAACTACCTGTAGATTAAATTTCCTTTTTGAGTGCATTCGCAAAGTAGCAAGATCCTCTGTTAGAAGGCTCTCTCCAGTTTAAGCTGCATCAAGCTGGGATTCACACTAAACTGAAGTTCATTAAAAAGAGCTTTGATTGCTTTTATAACATATAATGATATGGAAGGCTAATAGACTTCTTCTGGTGGGGGAAGCAAGGGCAGGAGGAAAACAAAGGCTTGGGCCATTATGTCTCCTCCCAAAGTGATAAACAGGTACCCACAGGTTGCTTAGGTACTTGTCAGTGTCTTACCCAAGTAAGGGTAAGCAAGCCCTGGGTTCACCTAATATGGTCAGTTTTGCAAATGCCATTTTGATTGGTGAACCTCTGTGGCCAAAGGAGCCACTGCACTTGGGCAAGGAATATAAATTGAGCCAAGTTGCAAGCTGCCTCTGCCTCAGTGCTCTGCCCATTAGCTAGACTTAAGGAAGCTCCTTTCTGCTTATGGCAGAAGGCAATTGATAAATTACAAGATTCTTTAAGTATTTACTCACAAATATTATTTCCCAACTCACAGGGCTGGCTACAGCTTCAGACAGTACCCAAACTCTTGCATGGGGTTCTGTTGGTGTCTTCTTAGCCACTAAAGCTTCTGATTCTTCTCAGGCTTCACAGGATGCTGGGGAAAGGAGACAGACAATCTCTGGCCCAGTCCTGATTTCTCCCGTCAGTCTGCGTGTTCCCTTCTGGGCTCCATGTCTTGTATCAAGTGTAGGCAGGACATCTTGGCAGATGTATAGTCTTAGCACATATGTCACACTGGCTATGCAGGCCTATTGCATGAAGGCAATTATGCCAGTTCCTGGTAAACTCAAGGCAGGCAGTTTCCAGGCAGTTCAGGATGCAATAAGGCAGTGAGGCAGAACACCGCCAGAAGCAGAGAGCAATGGCAGCAAGCAAACAAGCACGAATACAAGGGCAGAGCATATTGTGTTACTTACTCACCTCTTTTTATCAATACAGCATGAGATTAATGGGCCCTTGGAAACAGAACAGCCAGTCAGAATAGCAGTTAGACAAGCTTGATCGTCTTCTGTGAAACCATAGGCTTACTTTACCCAAATTTGGGAAAACATAGGCCTTGCACATGGCAGGCACAAGCCAAGTGCATATACTTTGTTTACCACAGGATGCAAACGAGCAAAAGAAGTCTGGGCAAGCTAGGGTCCTCAGACTCAGTGACTCTACGTTCTTTGTCCTCTTTCCCACAGTTGCTTCTCCCCAAAACAGAGAGAGAGAGAGAGCAGAAGAACAAGTCTAGGCAAGCCAGGATATTTTCAGGCCTATTTTGGCCTATTCAGGCCTACCACAACAGAAGCTTTTAGCATTTGTACCAAAATCCACCATCTACTTAGGGCAACAAGAAAAGCAAAAGACAGAAGCAATTTGCAGAATGTGAATGTGTAAGAAGTGGAAGACAACTGATTTGCAAGCAGTGGAGACAGAAATCACACTATCGGGTCATTTAGACCCTCAAAACCTTTCTTGCAGGTCCATTATCAGCTACTGTTATATAGTGGAACAACAGCTTCGTTATGGTTTGTTTCTCTCTTTTATACTAGCATTGAAATCAATTTAGCATTATTTCTACTTGCACCAAGGAAAACAAAAGTTTTAGTCCTGCTTTTCCTTTCTCACTTCTTTTTCCCCTCTACTACTTATGACTTTAAGAGGCATCTGATGATCCAGGAAAACATGCAGCACATAAATCAGACTACCAACAGCATGTATATCAAATTACTTGATTGCTACATGACTGGCTTTGGGTTTTTTTTCTTCTGTAGATAGTGTGTATTGTAAAACAAAGCCCTGAGAGAAAGTAGAGATAGAAACGAAAACTACATTCTTCTTAAGCCTGCAATAGTTATCCTCAAACCTGCACATAAGAAGTAGGCCAAAATGCATGTGCAGAAGTTAAAAAACCTCAAAGGTTCAAGTATTTGTAGATTACCACCTGCCTCCATGCAAAAGGTTATGCTTATGCACAAGCTAGAAAAGAGATGGTCATCTCTTGGTACTAAAAATACATAGGCAGCGCATAATTCATCAAGGAGGGCAGTACAACT
Organism: Psilopogon haemacephalus; assembly: GCA_013396835.1. NCBI lineage: Eukaryota > Metazoa > Chordata > Aves > Piciformes > Megalaimidae > Psilopogon > Psilopogon haemacephalus. The sequence goes on from VWZI01023510.1 coordinate 25,441, forward strand.
ATATATATTACTATATTAGCATACAACTATATGTATTACTATATTAGCAATAGGTAGGATTTAGTACTCATAAAACTGGTAGGTTGCATAGTAGGTAGATATGCCAGATTTGGCATGTGTAATTTTAAATAAATGTGAGTCACTGTTCTATGTTTGGGTGGTATGAAATTGAATTTGGCCATGCTAATTAAAGCTCAGAATTCCAAGTGAGTGAACTAAAAAATAAGTTTGAGAAGCGATCTCTCTTTATAAATGTTCTCCACTCTAGGAGCAGTATTTTGAAATACAGCTGAGTCATGATCTAGAGTATTAAAGAAGCAGATATGTGGAAGAATATGGCTCAAACTGTATTAAACCCAATGAAGCTCAAATTCACCAAATGCCAAAGAGGAATAAAGAAAAAGAATGCAGGAGGAAAAAAAAAAAATCAATTTTATCATTTCCTTGCATGGAAAACAGCAAAACTACAGATAACTTAACAAGAATGGAAAAAAATCTAAATATGTGTCATAAGGTATAAACACAACCTCATACCTCTAGTTATTAAATCTAAATAAGCAGCACAGGATTTTTCTGGATTAAAAAAAAAAAAAGTCAAACAAGCTTTAAAGACATTTCCTACCCTAGAGAAGTACCTCTGTCAGAAAACTATGCCAAAAATAGAATATTCCTATGAGGAAAGAAAATATCATGCAAGTGGAATCATTTGACCATCTCTAGTCAGAACAGCAACACTTCCATCCTTTCTTTTTTCTTTCTTCCTAAGAGACAAGTTTGAGCAGGAGTTTGGCTATGAAGTGAATTATTTTGTTGTTGAACCACTTGTCTAAACTGTACCACACATTTCTAAAAAAACAGAAGAATTCAAGAAAGTAAGCCTTACAGCTGTATCTTGACACCATCATTTTATCAAAATGAGCAACACAGTTCCTGGTGAATTAGCACAGCTGCAGTATTACCACAGACTAGCTAATTTCACAAGCCACAGCCCTGGCCTGTCACACATGTTCAGCCAAAGTTAGAAGCAGAAGAGTTCAGGACATCAGAGACAAGTTTACATGCCACACAAGTACCCAGAGCATTACTGGAATTTGCTAGTCAATTCTCACTCAGGCAAAGAATTTGTCAGAAAGGTTTTCATCAGAGGAGCAGTGTATGACAGTTTTCAAGTGCTCAATTTGTAACACGCTGGCCTGGCAGTAAGCAGGCTGGGGAGTAAGAGGCAGTGCTTAATCAAGCACAAATTTTACAGTACATTTCTATGGCTTCTATTTTTTAAATGAATCAATGCAGCCCACGCTAATACACTTTTCCTAAATTTGAAATGCAGTGTTGTGTGCATAACCACTGTGACAGCAGTGAGACGTATGCTACTTCCTTCCCCTACTTCTTGTGTTCGAGCTTCTCTCAAATGGCTCATCCCACATGGAAAAGCAATCTCTGTTTTTTGTCTTACCCCGATCTTCTTACACTTTCTTCAGTTAGAAAGCTTGTACTTCCCTCTCAGAAGGCAGAATATGACAAAATACTCAAGAGCTCCATGTAGAACGTGGATATATTTTAAGGTCAGTACATTTTAATAAAATTAAGCTTCATCAGTTTACATAAGAAAAATTGTGATGTTCAGTAAAGCTTTTCTGCGTGTAAATTAACTGACCTCAAGAACAGTTAATTTATCCTTGAGAGACATTGAGCTTTGCAGTGGTTTATTTATCTGCCCTACCACAGGATTGGTTGTAAGGCGGTAAGAAGACAGGAACTTGCATCAGCAACACCAACACTGCAACCTTTATATAGATCATGGACTGACAACAATTCATCCAGCCTAGAGCACCCTGACCACCTAGGAAAGAAGTGTGCACCTCCCCCATTGCTGGGCACTTCTGGCACAGTCCTCCTGCAAAAAGCAATCATCATTGTCAATACTGCAAGCCAATGCTTCTTCCACAGAGTATCCTTACTCCCAATATTTTCCCATGCCACTTGCCATAGCACTCAGATTAATACTCCCCATTTGTGAATTAGCTCCCCTCTTCTTTCCAATAGAATATTCTATCTGACCTTTTAAGACTTTCATATGAAAGACAGAATTAAAGGAAAATAACTGCATTGTTTAAAAATCAGCCCTATAACATGGATCTTACTGAAAGTTATTTGACCATCACTCATGCAGTCATATCATCATCAAAAGAAGAATCCTGGATTCCATCCTTCCTCATTCATTATCATAAAGTGGATAATTGGCATCATTAACATTCGTCCCATCTGGAAAGAATGCAATTCTACAGTGCAGCTAAAAAACATAATGTTCAGAGATGCCTGTTCTTCCACAGGCATTCAGTGACTTTTTTTTCCACTTACTCATTTTCTTCAATAAAGGCTACTATCAGAAGTATTCCTTGAATACCTAAGAAAAGTAAAATATTTAAACAACAAGCTGTGCAAGTACAAACCAGCAACAGCTATTTTGTCATTTGATCATGACCATTTCATACTTATTGCTATGAACAAAAAATACCAGAATGGTAACTATTAAAAGAATGTAACCATATGGAATCAAAATTACTAATAACTCAATCCAGAAAACATATAATGGAAACTAATAACAAGTGACAAAAATTTGCTTTTTCTTAATGAAAGTTTATGCACGCTGTTCTTTGTGCGTCTGTTTTCAGGAAAGCCAATTCTCTTTGTATAATCAGAGCTACTCTCAAGGTAGGCAGAATATAATAGGCCGTAATGACTTCCAATTGAGAAAGCCTCACTGGAGTTATTACTACGTCAGAGTCTAACTGTATATTGCATAAGGACAGTTTTGCAAAACAACAGATGAGAGTAATCTGGGGAATGAGCAGCATTTTTCTTACTCCTTGGCTATAAATGGTTGGAAGGCTGACAAGTTTTCATAGGCATGACTGAGCCCAGTCCTTGACTCAGAATTAAATGGGACATAAGGCTTTAGCTGGCTAAGATCACTTAGCATGAACAAAAATTAAAGATAAAATTGCCTTCAATATTTATATCAGTATAAAAAAAAAAAAATCAGACAAACTAAAAAAGGAACCAAACAAAAAGCAGCCCTCCAAAAAAGACAAAACTAATTGGTAATGGCACTGTTTTTTATTTCTTAACACAAATCCATCATTAATAAAGGCTTCAAACTGGTAAGGAAAATTAACCCAAGAGTTGTTCCAGCCTAGACAATAAGAAGTAGTAAATTCTGCTTTACACTAACTGAAAAATAAAGGTGTTTCATTTATACCCATGATTAAACCTTATTTTTGGTAAGCTAACATCATACTTTGTGCATTCCAGACCTCATGTGCTTTCATAATATTTCCAGTTTCTGCTAGTGCCATGATAGGATGCACATAGCCTATCTACATCTTCACTGGCATGTTGAATGAGTGAGTAGGAAGGGTCCATGGTTCAGAGAAATCAAAGCTTTTTCCATAAATGACATTGCCTCAGTAATATTAGATGAGGAAACAGTTGTTCTAGTTCTTCCTTAAAGAAAATGAACATCAGCAGCAGAGTTACCACCATGGAGATGGCAGCTCTCACCCACATCTTCTCCAGCAGATGTCAAAGACAACTTGACCTACAGGCCCATCTAGAAGTGTGCAGCTCAAAGCTGTGATTTTTGTTCAAAACCCAAAGCTACAGACTTCAGACTAAGCTGAACTTTTGCAGTTACTCCTGTCAGAGGGGAAAAAAAAACCCAAAACCAGTGTATTCCTTACAAACTTAGAGCTAACATGTTTCCTGGCACTTGTGACACTTGAAACTATGCTGACTGGACAGAAAATCTGGTGAGTGAGTTCTTGACTGGACAGAAAATCTGGTGAGTGAGTTCTCTGGTCTGGTAAGCAGCATTCTAATATGGGTGCCTCCTTACTATCAAATAGAAAATTCCACTGCAGCTACAGTAAATAATGGTAGAAAAGCGATTTGATCAATACTTCTCTTGTCTTGAAACAAGGAGCTATTATTTTCTGCATCATGAATACTAAGCTATGTACACTTTAATCCTCATCATCCTGTGGACACACATCGTTAATGCATGAGAGGCTTTATCAGAATGCATATAACATAGTAGAATTGTAGTAATCCTAGCTTCTTGCCACCTCATCATGTTTTCACAAAACTTTCATATCCCTAGCAGTTCCATTTTACTAAGCTAGTAATATCAACCTATAAATCATATATAACATCAAAGATTCTCGGAGCTGTTATTGGGGGGTAGGGAGGAAGTGGAAATATTGATGCTACTCAAGGGTTAATGATGCTCAAGTATATACCTGTGTTAGTCTAAGCAGGAGTTCAAATACTGTTGCAGTTATGCAGTAATTCTAGCTAGGGTATCCAATAAGAAATAGACAACAGCAGCGAAATGATACCACATAGTTCATTCTGTTCTTACTTTTAAATGGAAGGTATTTTTTGGATGTAAATGACTGTATCCCTCCCTCCCTCATTTATACTCTTTTCAACTGCTCCCACGTCCCCTGATGAGTCTTTTGTGCAACAGTCTAATCTCACTGAGCCGAACTGAAATGTAGAATGCACTCTCTTCCTGGAGAACAACAATTTCTCTTTCATTTGGTGCTCCACTCAGACTTCAAGTTGTAACATTCAAAACTCAGCAAGATACCTACATAAGTAATTTTTTAAAATCAGCTAAGCACTGGGAAGAGGTTTGGTTCCAATCTTGTTTTTCAAGAAGAGAAGCTGGATCACCACTGAAGTCAAAGTGAAATATCACTGGTTTGTAAACTACTATAGCCCTCAACACGGAAACAGTAACAATCTTGACTTTCAGATGTAATGCTACCTCAATTCCTCCTGTTACACTTGCAATTTTCTCAGGATTTTGCTCAAAGTACAAAGAGAAAAAAAAAAAATCCCAAACCCACACAAACAGAAAACCCAAATAAACAACAATTCCCACTACAATAACAGAAAAAAAATTGTTTCTTTGATTTCTTTGCATTATTATTAGAAACCCAAATTACATTAGCAGTAGTATATGAATACTAGACTTAGTCATTTTAGTTCTTCATACAACAAGGCTATTAGTCTTAACGGTTCAAGCTGACTTCACAGGCTTTAGGTCAAATATTTTCATCCATTTCTACAGGCTCTTAATCTGAGCCTAAGTCTGTAAGATCCTATTAGCCTTGCAGCGTCTACTCATGCCTTCTCTTTACAATTCCAATCACAGTAAAAATGAAAACATGAGAAAAAAACCCCAAAATTGCACCGCTTATTTTACAGAAATCATGAACCAATTCTTAAGACATTTTGACAAACTGGCAATGCATCTTCATCAGCTTGTTTCCATAGGTAAGCCTTTGCCATAAGTGGTAAATCCTCTTCGGTTTAAAGTCAGCACGTACAGTGCTGTGCAGACCATATTGTTGCCCTTTATCCTTTTGCTGTGGCAGCAACTGGGTTCACACCAGTGTAATCGGTGTATGGGGCAAGGTAATAATAGATGAGTGAAAGGATATTCAAATCTCATTATTTAGAATTTACTATTTAAAATAAAATCTGAGTTCAGACAGAATGTCAGTCTCTGATAATATAATGAAGATTTTCTTTAAGTTTGTGATTCACTCTATTAAGGAAAATGCCACTTTCCCTTCTCTCTTCTCTATCTAGGAGAAAAACCTTAGATAGATCCAACTGTTTATGATATACCTCCTTTCCTTCCCCAATATCTTCAACAGTATCATTTAGATGATCAGAGCCAAGGCCAACATCCATAAAATCTATTCTCTGTCCTCTAACAGTAGACCAAAAAGACATTTCACAAACAGCAAGATTTCTTCTTAAATAGATATCCATCAAAAATGTATTTTTCTCACTACCTTAGCCTTGAAAACACTGTATTTTCCAATTTCCTACACACTGCTTAATGTTATATAGTGTCAGTCACATCATATTATGTCATTTTATGCAGCAGGTCAGCAGGAACTGCCATGTTCAGAGATATCTGATATTTTGCCAAATCATTTGGCACATTGCACATTCTCATCAATTTGAATTACTTGTAGATCATTTCAAAAAGAGGCATAATTATTGGCAACCATCTAGTAAGTGGCAGATAGTCTACTGAGTGCTTTGCTGGCCTTCTCATCCATCTACAAGCTCCAAGATAGACAGATATCTCTACAACAATATAACTATATGTCAGATTAACACATGTGCAATTCTAGCTTACATTTACTCTCCTGGGGGAATGCTCTGCAATTCTTCCTTACAGTGAATAGAACTTCATTGCACAGTTTCCCTAAAGGCATCTAATAATCAGTGATATGAAGAATACCAGATTCTCAGCCTGAGGCTGAGATTATATTAATTCAACAGCACATACTTGTGAGAGTAAGCAGGTATCTTTCATTCTTTCAAGCATTTAATTCTTACACTGTTTTTACACCAACTATAGTAATTAAAGCAGTCTTCACATCAAACTCTAATTATCTCTTTATAATTATGCACATTTATTTTTGTGACAACGCATTGCACATAGGAGCACAATAGATAAACAGTGTCAAATTAATGATTAAGTTCTTGAAAAGACCACGGGTAGTGAGAGCAAAACAAAAATCACAATATATAGAGTATTGGTGAATGCTGAGGTAGTTTTAGAGGGTAGAAGATCTCTGTGGAAAACAGTGCTGCAACACAAAGCAGACTGTTTTCCTTGCAATGGGAAACTGTGCAAGGAATTGTCAACTGACTACAGCTCAACAACAAGAAAACATGAAAACAGATTGGAAGAGCAGTAATTTTGACATAAAAAGCCTTCACCCAGTTGCCTAAAAGGCTCCTATACACAAAGACTGCAAAGCAGTATTTGTTGAGAAGTAAACAGACTAGAGGTTAAAAACTGGTAGGGAGTTTGCACTGATAAAAGATGTGGGTCAAGAAGATAGATGAAGATCTCAAGTCTGTTGTATCTGACAGACTAGGTGTTTGGGCAATACGCAGAAATTTGCAGATGCTAGCAGACTCACCCATGGGTAGCCAGTGAGATTCTAGACTGAAATGTCAGCACACTAGAGCCCTTTCATGAAATACAAGCCCCTAAGCAGAGAAGGCTTGACATTTTCAAGTTGCGTTCCTTTGCATAACTGCTTTCATCCAGTACAGTTTTCTGATTTAAGAGGCGTGATTTCATTAAATCACAATAATTGAAACCCAGGCACAACAGACAATCAATTTTTTTATCAAGTCAGAGTCATAGAATGTTCTCAAAAAAAGGGCTAAAGCCAAAGACCCTCTGAACTTTCTCTAAGTTTATGTAAAGAAATGTTTGTGGTATTTAATTAATCACAATAACAAAAGCTGGTCATTAAGTATATGTTTGCAAAGATACAGGGAAGACTGAGCTGTAAACCTAATTACCACCTTGAAAAGAGTGTTGAAGAAACAGCTGCTGTCAGCCAGAGAATGACAGCATTTTGAGACTGAAAATGCAGCTTCCCCTGCAATCTGACAAACGGTGAAAGTTATTTAAAATGAGCATATTTTGCCTTAATTGGATGTCCTGGCAGGGCAGCAGAGGATAAAATAACCTTCAGGTGTTGCAGGGCAGCTAGAAGTTACTTAAATCTAATTTTTGCCTACAGTTCTACCAACACAGAAAGTCAAATATAAGAACTTTGAAAAACCTAAACAGTCTCCTAGGCTAAGAAGGCATTTTGGTGTCAGATGCAGGCGTCACCTGTTAAAGAAGTAGTTCATAAAGCAGAAGGAAAAAAAGGAACCTACGTTAGAGTGCGGAGAGGAAAGAAATGGATGGAAGGCAGCTGAACTCCTCTGTAATTCTTGGTCAGTGGCAGGGCAAACACAGGACCCAGCAAAATGCCCAGTCCTAGATCTTTTCTGCAATGTAAGTCAGTTAGGAATATGATTTATACATACTTCTAAATTTCTCACTTGGAAAGTAGCGAGTGTGTTAGAAAGAAATACAGCTTAAATGTAAATAAACACAGAGTTGTGCTACTAATAGTAACTTTTCTAGCTACCTAGCCTTTTATCTGTATTAACTGTATTGATAAAAGAGGCCACCAATAATTTTCATCCAGTGAAAATTTTTTAGACTTTGAAATAATTTAATCCCAAAGTAAAGGATACTGATCCTTTATTATTTTTAAGACAAGCTCCACTCCCTTCTTTCATTAAGATTATAATACTTCACTATACTTCAATGCTCCATTTAGAGGGGAAAAGAGACTTTTTTTTCCTCAGAAAGTAAAATTAAAATCCAATTTGCTAATTAATTACCTTTTTTAATTTTAAGCCATTCAAATTCCAGAGTCCTATTCCCAGCAGAAATCTGTTTCATCAGACCAATCTTCAGCTACCTCTGTCACATATTTAACCTATTTTCTTTGACCTGTATGACTGAGTATTCATTACAAAAGTTTAGGAAAGAGTAAGATGCACAAAAGAACATCAAAACTGAGATCAGCCTGAACCAAGCTGCTGCCTTGAAATGTGATCACAGCCTGGGGAGGTGAGGGAGACACTCATAAGAAGCCATCATAAAACGGGTAATAGCAAAATAGTTTCCACATATTTCATTTTGATTCTTGAGTAAAAATGGATTCTCTGGATTTGAAAGCTATTTCAATAGGATACACTAGGTAAGATAATTCTTACCTTCACAAATTGATCAATATTCTGTTTTGTTTCTCTTTTTGAAGAGAGGAGCAATTCCTAGTTTCCTAGAGTAAACATTTCCAAATGACTCATTTTCAGACAAGCCATCACATAAATGGCTATGCTACTACCACACTACTAATTTAGGGTCTATCACAGTACAACTAATAACAGTTTTCTTTCCCAATCAGAGGTGAAATAAAACAAAAGGTTTGTTGCAGAGGAATACAAATGCTTTGTAATTTTGATTCCACAAATCAAAAAGTCAAGCAACCATTTTAAGTCCATGAAAATATATCATTCCCTCTCTAAGTGGTTTTCCCTGTTCCCAGAATTTAAAAAGAGCAGCAAAATCTTTGGACATGAGTAGTTATTGTGAGATAGAATCTCATAAATTGCTTGTTTCCAGACGTTCATTTGACCACAACTTTGATTCATTCAGTTCCAAGCAGCAACAATTAAATAAAGCTGAGGTGTGCAGTGGGAAAGACAGAAAAGTCCATCATGCCTCTAGTATCCGCAAACTGCATTGGATAAAGAAACTTCAACATATGTCCTTCTAACTTCCACTGAATTTATGTAATTTCATGCTTTCATTTAAAAGAAATTATATATTTCTTTTCATCCCCACAAAAATGGAGTATTGACATGAGGGAACAAACAGGTGGACTACACTCTTCCAGTAAAAAAAGCTTCTGCTTAATTTCAAAGTGGTAGAGGTGCTCATTCAACATTACAGTTCAACTTTAACATCCATAGATACTGACTTTTACATCTTTTTTTTTTTTAATAATAGCTTCTGCAAAATAATTTGTTTTCTACTTGAGATCTGAATTAGCCTTATAAAACAGGGCTAACACATGAGGTTGCAGTTGAGATCTGGTCTAGAAACAACAATGTAATTTTGGGAGACGCCTTTGACCCAAGCTGCTTAAACTTCTGGACTAATACTATGAGCTGCTACAAAGATACTGATCTAAAGACACAAGCCTTGCGTGACTAATGCAAACACAAGTGTCAGGCTTTACAGACTAAATCACAATTATCTTTTCAGAGCTTACAAACAAAGAAAGAACTGAAAATAAGACCATTTAATACATAGCTCGGTATTACACATAAAGTACAGGCTCAAAGCTCTTGATGACACTAAATGTCATTACTATTTTAAGAAATATCTGTGTATATACAAGCCACTGCTTTACATAGTTTTCTTGTTATATGTATTATTGTGAAATTCAGGCTCCCAAAACTTTTTTAACAGTGGTGGTTTTTTGTTTAGGTTTTTGGTTGTGGTTTTCTTTTTTAGGTGAGGGGTTGTTTGGGGATTGTTTGGGTTTTTTTGGTTGATTGGTTGCAATTTTGGGTTGCTTTGGATTTTTTTGTTTGTTTTGGGTATTTTTGGTTGGGTTTTGTTGTGGTTTTATTGTTTGTTTGGTTTTCACCACCCTGGTACCTATTTCAGCAAGAGCATTTCTATGCCTGAAGTTGAAAACATATTTCAGTATTTTGCAGAATTAAGGAAGAATTTATAATCCAGAGGCAGTCCTGTGAGACACGGTCAGAGGGAGATAGGCAGCATCCCTGCGGTTCATTCAATAAGTTTTAATAAGAATCTCTGTTGAATATTAGCTAACAATAAGCTCTCTTCATAAAGACACATACACAGAGGACTTTGCAGTGCTATGGCAAAAGAAGCCCAGACAAAAACATCATTTGCCAAGGTCCTGTGTGAACTGATCCCACATTCTCTCAAATGATCTGGGTTGCACAGAATGGATGATATGGTTGTGAATGGGATGCTGTGCTGCAGCTAATAAGACAACACTTGAATGCAGTCTCCCCATTATCCCCAATATGGGGAGAGGCAGATGGCCTCAGCATGTTTTCATGCTTGGTCAGGTGTTATTAATCTATGACCAAGGCAGCAGGTGGCTGTCACAAATTGCAGGAATTTTTCACAAATCTTTCATCTCTTCAAAAAAGACAAATACCTGAATATGCTTTTATTTTGTCTTAAAAAAAAAAAAAAAAAAGGAAAAAGGAAAGAAAAATGAGGAAGAGATTGTAACCAAGTGCTATTTAAAGCAATTTCTAAATTTACACAATCTTGCATTCCAGGAGGAACTGGAAATGGTCTATCTAGCAGCCTCCTGTGTCTCAATCCTTTTCCCATTAAAAACTATATGAAGGACATACACATGAAGTAACAAAGCTCTGCTTCCAAAGGAAATACAATCCAGGACTAACAAAAATGCATTTGAGCAATGCTGAACTGGAATTATGCTGAATATTCTGCTGTCAGGGAGTTTTACCATTTATTATCTGCACAAAGAGACTGATTAAGGGCCCCACTTGAGATCAAAGATACTGCCATACTCTGAACATAATTACTACAAAAGCAGCAAGCGACAGGCCTGGCTTGGAGAAAGTCACCATCAGCACACAGAAGAGACCCAGAGAGAAAGACTGATAACGTTGCTCATCTGTAGAACAGGGAAGGCAGCAAATCCCAAAGGTCAAATCCTGAAGAGCTCAGCTCCCACTTAGTCATGCAAACTAAGGAACCACATTCGCAAAAGTGTTTTGAGCAGCCCATAACAGCTCATATTCACACTTATAAAAGTATCTCAAGATCCTATCCAGCTCTCTGACCAAAATACTGCCTCCTACCACCACAATGGACTTAACACAAAACCAGCCCTGTGACAGCAATGTGGGTGGTTTTACAGAAGCATGCATCCTACACGAGGTAATGAAGAGTAAATGAAAGTAGTATTGTAGAAGGTACCTTACTGCTGATCTACTATCTCTAGTATGATTGAATACAATTAATACATGCCATATTATACTAAAAATATTTTTTGAGTTATTGGAATTTTATCTGCATAGTTAGAAGTAGCTATGCTATTTGCACGAGTGATTTTTATTGACACTCCTTGCCTAATACCACTGGAAAGTTTTTTGAAAATGAAATAAACTTTGTGACTATAATTCAGTTTGCCCTGATTGTTAAATAATTTCTTCCACAGTTTTGACAAAACCCTCAAGGCAAATAAAAACTGACTCCATGTGCTCATCTTCAATCTGAACAAATTGAATCTAAGCCATTAATGCAGAGAAGATAGTGTGTAAAAGGCAGAGGAAGAATCCCAGGGGCTCTCTGGGTAACAGAGTTAAAGCTTCTTGGATGAGGCACCAGATGCGCAAGTGAGATAAAACTCCAGAGTTACAAATCATAACTCCTGGCATCAGTGTGTGCTCCTGCATGCAGTACCACAGCAAAAAGCAAAAAGTATTGGAACTTATAAAACTATAAGAAACTAAAACATAAACTGAAGATATTATTTTAAGAACATGGTGATGGAATTTATTGAATTTAAACTATTTGTAGCAGATGGTTAAAGGGGATCAGTCAAGCAAAACGAGATACATATAACACAAAATCCTTTCTAGAATATTCTTTTCCAGATTTACTACTTACTATGACAAGAGGTGATAGCTTGGTTACAGTTTTTCTTGACAGCTAATGTTAATAAACACTAGTGGACCTCTCTTCAAAAGATGCAACATCTACTATCAAAGCAATATAAAAAGATGGTTTGAGGGAATTAAAAAAAAAAAAAGTTATTTTGCACCACAATATTCTTAATATCAAGCAGCACTTGGTTAATGTAGAATGTTACAAAAATATTTACACAGTACATTTTATAAAAAGCTAAACTGGTTTTATGTGATTGTTCCCCCTTCTAGTTTACTTCTGTTTCAGGGCCCACAAAAGCTGCATTCCCACAGTATACTGTGGGAATCATTCCTTCAGACTCCACTTTAGATACAAACTGACAGAAGCTTTTAAAGCCCGTCTTGAATTATAGGAGAAGAAAACAAACAAAAAGGAAAGAACTAATTTATCTGGGTGTTTGGATGAGATTCTGAATTAGTTATTCTCCCATTTCTATTGTACCACTGAAAGATTATGGAATTACAACTTTCCCTTCTAAAACTAAACCTAGAGTAGTGTTTACTCAGCATGTCAGTTACAAAAGCAAACATTTCAAAATACTAATTTTTAAAAACAGCACAAACCCACAAGCATAATATCCTCCTGACAGTAGGCTACTCTAAAGAATTTCCATGGTAAACCATAACCCATGCTCCAATTGCAGCATTCTTTCAGAGAACATATTGCACAAAACTGCATGTAAAGATGCCACACAGCTGGCAGGTCACTGTCTATTATAAGAGCTTGACTATGTTCTACCAGGATAGTACAGGGATGACACACACAACAGTAAGTAATTGATTAAAACGGATTGAAGAAAATGAAAAAATGGCAACAACAAAACCCCACCAACCCACACAACTCACCAGCTCTTATCTTAATAATGAAGGTATAGTTTTAAATTATTTTTTCTTCTTTCCATTAATTAATGTATCTGGTTACACCTTTACTTTGCTCAGCCTCAACAAGAAGAACAACTTTTCCAGTAAGTGGATCTGCACAAGGAGATGAAGAAGAAAAAAAAGTGTCATATATTAAATGAGGGTAGAAAGTAAATTTCAGAGTTTCATGGGCAAAAGCGGCTCAAAAGAACTAGAAAATTTTTACATTTTCTGAACTTACATGTCTTAATGAACACATTTTGAAATATTAAAGGCAAACAATGCATACAAGAGTATATATTAAAAAGTACGGGAAAGTAATCTTTCCTCAATCACAAGGTAAGAACATGTTTTCCTCAAAAATTCCTGATACTGCTACTCTCCTATTTAACTTGGATCCAGTCAACTAAATACAACCTTGCAACAGTGGCATTTCAAGGAAAAAAAAAAAAGTTCCACTGGGTTTCTGCTTCTTGCTTCTATACTATTTGAGGAACAGCCTGATTTAAATAAGTGAAAGAGTTAAATCTACCCTGTGTTTCAGTCTAGACAGTGCCACTGGACTTACTGACACAGTTTCTCATCCATAGGAAGGCAACACAAATCACCTACTGTTATACATAAATATTTAAGCAAAAGTATCCTTTCATTAGAGAGTCATTTGGCTCTGTAACAGAACCTTCCTCCCAGCAAGGGAATAATAAGTTGTTTTTAGTTCAGATGAGTTCTTCACTATTGTTCACTAACCTGTAAGAACTGAGAAGACAGCTGACTAAGCCTATACCACCATCAAGAAATAACTCTTGGTTCGGTTATCTTTAGGTGTCAGTGCCCAAAGATTTGCTGGCTAAATACTGGTTAAAAAGTACTCTAGAGAAGGCATTAGCAGATGCACATTTTCTGCTTATAAACATAAAATAGCAATGAAGTTTAATGGTAAAGGAGTTGTGCTATTTCATTTACAATCCAGCCGCAATCTGGTGGTTGCTCCCTTCCTTAAACCAAAGGTACTCTTTGCTTTGTTTAGGTTTAAAAAACAAATAAACAGAAAAACCTTTAGTATGTGTACTTGCAACAACTGTTTCTGTCAGCAAGGTCATACATTAACCGAAGCTGCAAAATTGTTGCCTCTATTGCTTATTTGCATGAGTTGCCCAAGAGTTGATATTCTATCACAACATTGTTGAATAGTGGAAATTGGACAAAGGTTCAGGCAACGTCATTATTTTGACCACCAGACATGAATTGCTCTTTCTTATCTGCTTGTAACAATAGACTTATCACAGTAGGCATTTTCTAGGTGAAAACTAGTGGCTTTAATTTTTACATATCATTAAAATCTAATTGGTGTGACTTTTTTTCCTTGGAGCAAACAAGATGTCTAATATAGCAGTAATTACCACTTAAAACTTTCATTATCACGGGCTATTTTAAATGTAAAGAAAGACATAGTGTTATGATAGTCACAGTCTTAAAATATGCTACGAGATGTCATCTTTAGAGAGGAGCACAATCCTATGCAAATAATTTTGAACAGGTAGTGTTGAGGAATTAGGGATGATTCTTCCTGCAATGCACATGTTTGCAAAGCCTGATTGTATTAGCCTCAGTACTGTCACACTGATATAGCGCTGTCTGTGAGCAAATAACCCTGACAGACCCTATCAGGTACAGTCCATGACACAGTCAATCTGTAAATAAATGCAAGCTGACTACCTTTCTTCCTCAAAAAAAAAAAATCAGATCACAATATTGCATGCCAAAGTATTTCACAAGTCATGTTGATGTGTTGAGGCAGAAGTGTTTAACAATTATGAGTTTCTTGAACTGTTTAGCAAAAGAGATTATTTAATACATTCCAAAAATGAAAGTTTACCTCCCCACAATATCTTCTGAACTGCAGAATTTAACATACAAAACCTCAGTTTCTAATTAAGAAATCAGAACGATTTAGGTATTGACAGTATAATCTAGACTAAGTGGTGAAGAGTTTATAGGAATTCACTACATAAATGTACTATAAACAGATATGAGCCAGGAAACAACCAGCAATATCAGATCAAAAAATAGTCTTGCAGAATATTAACAGATTACAGGTTTCAGTTGCCTGCAACAGTCCAAAACTGCAAGATGAGATGGTTCCTGTTATCCAAGCATTTAGTACCATAGAAAGACTAAGTTTTTAAGAAAATAAATTTTAAAAAAAAGGTTGGGAATTCATTTCACTCCAGCTTTCCTCTGTGACTACTGCTGTGACCTTACTCATGTATATGCGGCAATCAAAACCTGCACACAAAAATATCACACTATTTCTTTTTGCAATTTATTTGGACTACTCTGTTCTCTGAACAGTCAATTTTACCACTTTTAAAAACACATACATTTCATCTAAAAGCTGTAAAAGGCCTTAGCTCTGTTAATGCAGGCATCCCTTTATCTGACAACAATGATTTTTACCAGGTCATTGGTTTCATGCCTTTAAGTCCTTGATATATCAGTGCAGCCAAATGATTTTGTCATCTTTGTAACAGCAACTGCAGTGTTGAATAACTGGCTTTCAATGGAAGATCTGCAATCAAAACTCTTCAGCAATTTTAAATAAATCTCCTCCCATCCACATGAATTCAGGAATTGCAAGGAGCACGCTACTATCATTATGATGCCATATCTCAAATCTACACATGATGAAGTGAGGGAGGAGTCATCTAATTACACCAGGGTAATCGAGGCATTTTTAACTCTTATGAATATAGAAACACCTTCCACAATCTGTCCCCAGAAAAACTTTTCAACTCAAGGTAGTCCTTGTTGATGTCAACTAATCATGTTTTTTATAACATGAAGCACTGCTTAAATGCTTGCTCGATCAAGGTTCAGCACTAGTTTCTAGAGAGAAAGGCAAAAGCACACAGTACAAAAATCTTTCACACATGTAAATACAAATGCATTTATTTAAAACTTTTCAGCTTTGCCCATTTAATGCTCATTTACCAAAAAAAGTGCCATTGTGTGACAGAAATTCTATCCCTTCTAGAAATTCAATTTCATCTTAAAAGAATTGGAATTCTTAATCACATTACAAAACTATTTCATGTGGGTGTAAAATTGCTGATAAAACAGTGGTTAAATGAAGCAGATTTATATTATTGATGGTTCTCATGATCTGTGAAGAACTTCTAGAATGAAGGACAAGTCCAATTACTAAAGTATTCAGCAGTCTAATAGGATCTGTTTTCCTCTAAAGAGTACTGTGGGTTTTGAAAGCTGGCTTTAAATGACTCCTGCAAAATATACCAGCGTCGGTGACAGAACACACCGATCTGAAAGCACGTCTGTTTGGATCAGAAATCACAACCAAAGTGAGTGGCAGATTTCCAGTCCTTGACAATGTGCATCTCCCTAAGGAGGAAAGTGTGTAGGCAGGGAGGCTGAGTGACCTTGATACATTGAGCTAGTCACAAATCAGCATTGCAAGACTGTGCTCCAGGGAAGTTGTGATGTTATTAAAGTAAGACAACAGCAGAAATATTGCCAGAGGCACTGCTACTACAATAAGGATTTGTGAGGTGGGGAAAATGGAAAAGAAACAAGAGCAGCAGTTGGGAAAGAGGATGATGAGGAGGGATAGGTAACCAGCAGGGCTATGCGTTCTGTATTTTCACAGAACTCCTGAATGTCCAGGCACAATGAAGTTAAGGTATTGAGGAGCTGTATAGAGACAAAAAATAAATCCTATGTTCTACAGCTGTGTTGAACAAAGGATGAAGTACTTTTTCCTTTATACCAGCTAGCAATCACAGAAGGTAGAATTGTCTGTGAAACTACAGAATTGAAGAACAATCAAGAATGAAGAGAGAGAGTCAAAATAAACTTACACTTGCCAGCTTCCCCTGTCAGTGCTTGCAAAGCGGTTCAGCCCATTGCCCTTCTCGGCTTTCCTCCTCAGCCATGGCACATCACTGCGGCTGTCAGGGCAGTGACAAGGAGGACTCTGCTCAGGAGACGAGCTCTCCATCCCAGGCCTCACACCTACTCAGAGGACATGTGCCCTGGAGAGCTGCGCTGCCAGATCACACTCTGCTCACCGTGAGACATGTCACAGGCGGCTGGTCTGGGCAGTGCCTAAGTTGCAGGCTGGCAGGCAGTTTCCACAGCAACAGCCACCTTCAACAGCAGCACAGGGGAAGGCAGCACATCACCCCCATACTCAGGGCACACAGCTCTCCAGAGGAGCAGACAAGTGCAACAGGGCTACCAAATGCCAGTGGGGACATGTCCTCAGACTTTACCTTCCCACATTCACCAGGCCATCCTGTCCCCTGCTCCTTCACGCAGCTTGTCCACTGTGCCACCTCTGGATGGAGGCAGCTCTGCCACTGCTAGGCCTAACCAAACCACAAGGCCATGCACAGCACTGCTGTGAACTTTGTGGGTGACTGTGTTATACCACTGCTTTTAGCAGACTTCCATCCTTCCCTGCAGTGCTCTTCATCGTAGTATCTGTGCATGAAACTAGACTTTCCTAGGGGAGAAGCAAAAGAGCACCTCCACAGCTTGGACCTCACTCATCAGGGTGAGGAGAGGTGGCACAGCAGGACCCAAAGGAGGAACACGTAATAACAACAAAACCAGAAAAAGACAAATTAAAGAAAATGGTATGAAAACTGAAGTTTTGAGAGTGTGTCTCTGCTGTGTCAGGGTTGGAAGGTACCACGAGGATCACCTATTTCCAAATACCCTGCCATGGGCAGGGACACTCTACCCTAGATCAGGCTGCTCAGAGCCTCATCCAGCCTGGCCTTAAACACCTCCAGGGATGGGGGCCTCAACCACCTCCCCGGGCAACCCATTCCAGGCTCTCACCACTCTCATGGTGAAAAACTTCCATCCTTTTAGTAAGCATTGGTGTCACGGCTGGAGTTGAACCTGATGATGATATTCAGTACCATGCTTATGTCATGCCAGCTTCAAAATGGAAGTGTTGGATGGAGCCAAGCATCATGGGGCTTGAAGGATTTTTTGTTACTTCACCTCCCATCTGTGTGGGGAGAAAGGGGAGCTTGTCACAGCACAATGTGTTACCTCAAGAGAGTTGGCTGTATCATCATGCAAGTACCAGTGTAGAGAAAATGATACTCTTTAAGGATAGGCAAAAAAGCTGACAAGAGAAAAAAACTATATAATTAGCCATCTTGTTTCAAAAGTAATTGTTCCTAGTGGTGACTGATTATCAAATGGATTTGTGCGCCACACAGTTTTACACAAACCTGTGCTTAACCAAGGATTTATTGCAGTATTAACTTTACTTTCTCCGAGACTAAGTTTTCACATTCTGAGACATCAAAATTATTACAGAAAATTCACCAGAATATTACAGGAAACCTCCAGAATCAGAGTGGGTTTATAATTACTTTTCTTACTGGAATGATGCCAAGGAGCAGTCCTTGCTGGTAAGTGCAAACACAAACATGGAGCTGAAATGCAATGCCTGTCTCACTACTGTTAATTTACACCAAGAGGCGTGATGGCAAAAAAAAAGGTGAACTGATTTTGCACAAATAAATAATTCTGAGAAGATCATGACATTTCTTCAACTGGTTTCTTCATGTTGATAAAAATATGCTGAACTGTTAGCTCTGCCTTTCAGCTGCTGATTCAGCTACTGCTGCAAAGTTTTCCAGTGACACGCCTTCAGGGTAAATTTACCAATCTAGAAACTAGTAACATCATTGCACAATTAGCTTGTGAGATTAAGCTGTCACAAACTATAAAAAGGGTCAATCACCAAAGTATTTAAATACATATTTACTCTGTTGTATTTTTTTAAGGTAGTTTGATATGCAGAACAGCCATTTCCTCCAATTTTGTGTTTATCTAAAATAAGCCAGAAACTTGATATCTGATATAAAATAAACCTGAAGCCTGAAACAAAACCCTATAGTGTTCTTGAATAAAGCACCCCATGGGATTCCCATAAACTTCATTAAGCATATTCCTGAAGAGGAAGTGGATTAATAGGAAAATGTGCAGCTTATTTCAGTAAGAACAGGCAAAATTAAGACAGAATGTAGTTGCCTCATTTTCCGACTTAATAATGAGAAGTATCCCCATAAAAACGTTTAATGACTGTTTCTTCTTTCATATTAAAAATTCCATATTCACGTGGCCCAATGATTTGACCTAAGTCTCATACAGTAGTACACAATTCCTCCAATAGCGACGAGGAGTCTTTTTACACAGACTGGGATTTCCTTGTACTTCACAATTTAATTTCTAAGTAGTTCTATATCCAATGTCTCCATCCAGCTGAAAAACCAATATATAACTAAGGCCCCAGCATCACAGGCAGAACAGTAGCTAGTTGAGCTCAGACCTTGTGAAGGAAACCCAGATAGGAACTTGCTGCTGGAGCATTTGAATCATAAAGGCAGCAGTCATTCAGCTGAAGCCACTATTACATTTCTGTAAATCACACAGTAGCAGCTAGTTTGAAGCACTTCTCCTTCACCTGCACACACTCTAAGATCAATTCTATTTAAAAGTTGGACAAGACCCCAACCATAGCAAAACCATTAAGAATTAGCATCAAAGACACTAGAATTTCACCTCTCTTTACATTTAAATTTCTTTGGTTAAAATCCAATGCTACTTATCACAAAACCAGGAAAGTTCATCCATACAAGCACTTGAAATCTTACTTTGTTTATTTAAGCCTCTTTCCCAGTTCATCTGATCTACAGATTTTCAGTACTGCTGAGCTTCGCTAAAATGTTTCTGTAGTCTGTTCCTTGAAGTCATCTCAATGGGAAGGGAAATTATCCTTTTACACACTATGTAAAATTTTTAACAGAAAAATATTTACTTACAGATTTTTACTAAAGATAAAATCCCACACATAACCTTAGACAAAGAAGCAGAAGCCTAATGAAACAATGGGTTTAGACAAGATCTATTGCTATTAAGACCACAAACGTTTGCTGATGGTTTTGCAGCTTGTTTCTGAAGAATACAGGGAAGACTTGCTATATGTTAAAAAGAATATTATTCCAAAGGGGCAGTTCACTTCAAGAAATCAGCTGATGGAAGAAGTAGAGGGACAAG
This sequence comes from Psilopogon haemacephalus, assembly GCA_013396835.1. Taxonomy (NCBI): domain Eukaryota; kingdom Metazoa; phylum Chordata; class Aves; order Piciformes; family Megalaimidae; genus Psilopogon; species Psilopogon haemacephalus. The sequence goes on from VWZI01023510.1 coordinate 45,595, forward strand.
GCAAAAGAACATATGCTTTTTTGTTTTACTCATCTTTGTTTCTCTATGCAACCCATAAAATATTTGCACTGGTAGACTCTTTACGCTAGTTGAATGAGGTGAATCTTCACAAACATAAAACTAAATGACATTTAGTATGCATTTTAAACAACAATTGAACTTTGAAATAATTTGAGAACACTAATTTCATTAAAGAAGATAATCTCTTTAACTGAGAGGCCACAGAAATGATGGACAGACAAATAGGCACAGCTGAGTTAAAAATCAGTCTTGTAAGAGGCAAATTGATTTTCTGCTTCTGTGATGCTTAATAAATGTTTTTCTACCACATGCTTTCTTCCCAGATCGCTCTCTCAAACCAACTACCACGTTTGTCAGATTTACTTGTTCCTTTCTTTAAAAAGTAACAAAGCAAACAAAACTCCCAGATGTTTATCTTTCAAACCTAGCATCATTTTCTCAGACTTCTAAAAGCACAGCAGGTGGTAGATACTGTGCTAAGAAACTTCTCTTCATTGCCATCATAAATGAAGAAGTTTCTAAAGATATTGTCAGGTATAATATGATGATTATAAATTACTAACAGGCTTTCTGCCACCATATAATTTACTTGCTCCTGATTTATTACTTATATACACAGTAAGTGCAGAAAGAGTCAGTACAGAACTGGCAAAAGATCATTTCTTTCTTATTTGCTGAGTTAGCTTTTTTGTAAGAGCTACACCACTAAAATATAGCAGAAGCATGCTGGCAACAGTTCCAGCTGTCTCTTCATGTGCTTTGCAGGTTCTTGCTACATTTAAAGCAGATTACTGTCCACAGGAAAAATTCATGTGGGTCTAGTAGAAATGCACTGAGGTATACAGTACACTTGTCAGAAAGATAAATGTAGAACTTAGTAATGAGATTGACCTCAAATCTTGGGTTAAGCTCTACCCCACTGCAGGCAAACCAAAAAAGCTGCAGCAGCAGCATGCACCCACACCTCCCCACGCCCAGGCCAGCAAAAGCTAAAAGCAGCACACAGCCTAGGCAAAACCTGTTAGCACCCCAGGTAACCTTATTAGCTAACTCCGCCAAGGTTTAGGCAATATCCCTAAGCTGCTGTCAGGACTACTCAGCTAGGTAAAACTAAGGAGAGAAGACAAGAGACAAACACACTTGTCCACCTATTGATTGAACCACAGATGATCAGGAGATGCACCCAGGCACACACCAACTGGTGAATCTCAGGGGAGCTGGGGAGGACCAGGCCAAGATGCTGCCAGTAATCCATACCCATCATCAATATCTCCACAGGTGTAATCTCAAAGCACTAAATACATACACATACATATCACCTCTCACAATAGCAAAAGGCAGAATCTTTCTCAGCCTTACCTGCAATTCTGTCCCAGCAAAACAGAAGCTCCCTCCTTCCAGGCAGCCACCACTAGAAAGATTTCTTAATTAGGCAGGAAGAATTTAAACTCTCTCTCCCCAGCAGGTACTCTCACAGAAATCACCTACACCTGCCACAGTGTGAAATGCTGATCTACCACTAGCACAATTTGCCACACTCTTCTTCCCCCACCAAAATCTGCATGGCATAAACCAGTCTCTGAATGGTAACTGTATTTGAAATTGCCATTATTTCTCAGGTATGAATTCAGGCACGCATAGTATAACTGTACCACTTGGGTTTAACTCAAAACATGTCTCATGCTCTCAAAAGTTGCTAAGTCAGTCTTGGATCATAAGTATGTATTTTAAGTTAATACACTAAATTGGATTAAAGAGAATCAAATGTATCCAAATACAGTTTGTAGGTGATCCATACACCTCTTAAACAAGTTTGACTCCTATGAGCATTCAGGAACAACAAACTGCTGTGCATTAGCAGTAATGTGAGCTGAGAACAGAGAACAAAGTTTCTTTATTTATTTTCTCCCTGTGGCATGGAAAAGTTTAGCTAATGCAAATATAAAAAATAAGGAAGATGCAAATTCCCCCTAGTAGAAGCTATTCAAATGAAATAGTCTTTAAATAGCAACAATGGATGCCCTGTTTTGAGAATTTAAAATTGGGCTAGCCAAAATACTAGCAATCTTCTAGTGGCAGGGAATTAACATAGAAGAGGAAGATAACCTTTCTGGTTACGGTGACTGAATATTTATTAAATTTGTATTAAATAAATTCAATTATATTGAAGCAGTGGCTAGCATGTAATTTTTTGATTGTGCTGATTTGAGGCTAATTGGAATATTTTAATGAGAAAAATTAGATTATAGGCTGTGAAAAGAAAACACTGGTGATGTCTACTTCACTCATAGGTTTACCGAGATGTATAAAAGCAAGGACATAAATACAGATAAGACAGTACGTGTAGGTCTGTCTGTGGAGCCTGTCTATTCCTGGCTTCTAGCTGGATCTGTGTAACCCAACTAGCCAATTCTGCTTCTAACCTCCCCTTGCTGATCTGTCTGATTCACCTTGCATGTAAGGTAGATTCTGGGATAAGACTTTGAGGTGGGAACAGGGTGCAAGGGTGGATGGGAACCCCTCTTGAGGACTCTGATTTCTGGGAGGGGTATTGTGTTTCTGTATTATTTTTAACTTGCATATTTCTGTATGTAACGGTAAATATTTGTAATATAGTGTAAATATCTGCTTGTATATAGTGCTAAGCTATGAATGTAAAGCTTCATTCTTTAACTTCCACCTGCCTGAGTCTAGTCTAGGTGAATTCAAAAGTGTGGGTGGGGACGGATAACTCCCGAACCATCACAGTGATACTGAAAATTACCTTCTATTCAGAACAGTAAAGACAAGGAAACAAAACTAAAGGACAGAGATCTTTAGGTCATGTGTTGATCACACACCTGTTGTCATGTGCTGTCACCTGCAGCAGTATAAACTGCTTCAGGCCAGGCTGTTCTAAGTTATATCTGCACGAATCCTGCTGAATACTAATAGATTTGGATAAGCTTATCCACAAATGTCCTTTAAGAAAGAAATAAATGGTGGCAAACAATTTAAATGATGGCATAATTTGAACTGTGGTGCTCTTACTAACAGCAGCAATATCCTGTTTGGCTGTTAGATCCTAGTGATCTGGGCTAACAGGGAAAGTCTTTCATACATAAGTAGAGCACAACTGATAAAACTCCATGACAATATATAAAATGTCTTATTGAGTCACTAACACCTTTGTTACAGACATAGCATAACGAGGTTTCAGTTAGGCTTGAAAGGTTTTTTTTCTCCAGAGACCTACTTCTGGAAGGCAAAAATATACTCTTATGCAGTCATTGCCTGTCCATAACAGCATAGCATACTCATCTCTTTCTGGAAACTACTTTTATTCAGATCATGAATGTTAAAAACCAGAAAATAGTCCATGCAACCAAAAAAAATTACATATATCTACACACAAAAAATTAATTGAAGTTAATTAATTAATCTTCTTAATTATGATGTCACTATGTTCACAATAAAGGAGTAAGGCATGCTCTTCAGAGGGAAACAGCTCATACACTACTTGTAAACTGCAGCCATGCCACAAAAAACCCTAACCAACAATCAACAACCCCAAAACAACTAAACAACCAAAACCAGCTAAAAGAAGGTAATGAAGATCTTTATGTTATCTGTCACCAAGGAAGCCATGGCATTCCTAAGGGATTACTAGGGAGAAACATTACACTTAAAGTAAATCAATAGAGGGCTAATGAGAAAACCAGAGTCATATTGATTTGGTGCTGGAGAACTGAGATTAAGAACACCATAGGGCTTAGTCTACCAACACTTGAAGTTGAACTAAGTCACATGAACATTTTCATGATAATAAATTCTGAAAAGCAAACTAATAGTAAATTGACCTTTACACCAAAGTATAGTAATTATGCTAGTGTCCTTACAAACATAAGAGAACCAAAACCAAACCAGCAAACCAAACCAACTAACCAACACAAAAAATAACAAACTAATTTGTCCAGATAGATTCTGGTTTTTGGGTTTTTTTTTTGTTCTCTTTGGATTTGATATATTAGCGAGCCAGCTGATCTAATTCATCCTTTTTATCTGCCATTGGCAAATGAACAATTACATACTCCAAAAGAGGTGGCAATGAGCAGCTGGAGACAGTAATCTTAGGGATCTGTGAAGATGATATAAACCACAGTCTTGTCCTCCATTTTTGCTTATTGCTCTGAAAGCACAACGGCTAAAAGCAAGTTTTTCAATCCTGTCCTGGCTTGTGGAGTAGCATTTACTTCACGGTTTGGAAAAATGCCCAGAAACACTGTGCTTGCGAACTGCCACAGGAGATGAGTGGGTCTTTCCCAAGGTACCTCTAAAGAAAGCTAGACCCTCTGTTCTGTCTCTTACACATGGAGCTGACAGTAATTCTTAAAGTTAGCAGCTTAAATAGATGTTCTGGGCAGGGGGAGGGTGGTGAGGAAGACAATTCTTTTTAAAATTTGAACACCTTCAGGCTAGGGAAATTGAAGCTGTGTGAATATCCTGGGTTAAGATCTACGCTTCCAAAATTTCAATTCCCAAGTGAGCCCAAGAGAGGCTTTTGGTACAGCCTGACCATAAAATGTATTGAATATGCAATTTTTAGCCTGAACTAAAGAAACGTTTTTCTGTAATTGTGTAATTGCCCTGAGTAATTTAACACTATGCTAGGAAAACAAGAGAAACTCCTCCTCCTATGTTTCTGTAGCTTTGGCACTGAAAAGGACCGGGCTCTGTAATTCAGATGAAAAGAGCTGGGAAGAATTGGGAATGGCAGCAAGTTTGATGTGATGGGGAGAAGGAAAAAAGTGTAATAATGAAAGACAGGGGAAAAAACGTAAAATAGAATAGAATTCAGAAGGGAAGAAGTGAAAACAAAGGATCAATGGATTTGAGGTAGGGTAGGTAGAAACATAGAAACAGACTGGAGGAGCAGAGGTAGTGAGAAGGTCCCTCATAGACAGTTCAGGTAATTATCATTGGAACAGACAACATCCTGGACAGACATGTACTAATACATTCACATTATTGGACCTTTATTATTTACATGAGGATCTGTGATGCTCTGCATCCTTTCTTCTCTACCACAGATGGCAGGATTTGAGAGCAATCTAATTTGCCTAAAGTCTTTCATTGTGTTCAGTCTCACCTGCAAAAGACTCATAGCAAAGAAGAGATCTAGAGTTCAATAGCATCTCTTTTTACCTAACTCACAATCATAAAAGATGGAATATTTTGTGGGTTTTTAAAGTTTTATAAAAGCAGGCAGCCTCTTGGCAGACATTTATTCCCAGTAAGGGGCATTAAATTGCGTAATAGCAGCCTTTTGCTCTCCTGTCCTCAACAGGCTTCAGTTTCTACCATTTCATGTAGATGTCATTCCTTGTCTGTTGGTGAATACAGCCATGATCTACTAGACTTGAGCCTAGTTGTTAGTTATGAATGAAACAGAAATACCTTCTATAATTTACAGGTTTCAGAAATTTGAAGTGGTTGACCCAGATGCACAATACCTAGGGAGAGCTCAGTCTATTGAAAACCTTGGTCTTCTAATCAAAAATCAGAAGCAATGTCATGCAATGTAGGAGAAAATTTATCAGTTCATGAATTACATGTGGAAAGTGACTACCTTGTATAGTTGAATGGAGGAATAGAAGGGTAAAATTTGCCTGTTGAAATTACCAAGGTATTTTATACTTCACTAGAACCATAATATAATTAAGATGCCTGTGATCAAAGCAAGTTGTGCTCTTCCTTTTGAACTCACACAGAGGAAAGACTCAGCATTTTCCTACTATAAAACTGAAGCTCTCTGCCTTTGAAGTTATTAAAGATTTTAGAGAAGTTTTTCTAATGGGAAAAATAAATTAAAAGTTTAGCTAAGTCTGTAAGTACTTTATATTTTAAATAAGCATTTCCTTTAAAATTTTAACTATTTCACTTGCTGTTCTAGAGCATCTTGTGGTGTTACTTCACACAGCTAAGTACTAACTACATGACCTTGTAGGTCTTAGTGGTTCCCATCAACACAGTTCAGTCTGCATAGTGAAGAACATTTTTGGGAAGTACAAATATATTCTCTTCAGCTGCCTGCAGAATTAGATGCTCAGAGACATCCAGGACTATCCTACCCTTAAGGAAAGGATATCTGGGATACTAGGTAGGTCATGTCTGCTACAAAGTCTAAAGATAACTGCAATGCTGCTGCAAACAGCAAAACTGTCAGCCACTGCTAAACATAGATTCTATTTGTTCTGTGCCCTAGGTAGGACAGTGGTGTATTAGAGGAGCTATATCCTTCAGTCTGCACTGAACAAGAGACTATGGACACTATTATGCTTTAATTACAAGTCCATCTCTATAGCATGCAAGATTGTTTTCTTTAAGATTGACCCTCCTCAGTTTCTGCTGGATAATGGATGCAGAGAAGAAAAAAGGCATTTATGTTTCTGTTTCTTGATTATGGATGAAAATCAGATACATTTCAGATTAAACTACAGATTTAAATTACAGATTTGGTGCTCTGCTACTATGGGAGTAAACTGTTGAATTTTCCCAGACAAATTGTTCACAAACCATGGGTAACTTTCACTGCTCTGCCACCCATCAGGTAGAAAAGCCCATGGAGGTTACTGCTAGCTACAGGGGACTGCCAACCTCCACAGCTACCTTTGGGTACTCTAAACTATTTCCTCTTACTGTTAATGAAGACCTGGCTGCTTATTTTTCCTTCTACCTTGTTTTTCAGCCAATTTACTGTTCATCACAGCCCTTCCATCCGTCAACAGCAGTTGAAATAAATGCTCAAGATTCCACCAGGATACTTGAGGATTCTACATGTGAGAAACTGAAGGGTTTAAATCTATTTTTAATGAGCTCGACCAGGTGTTTGTTTATACAAACAGTAAATCATGCCATACACATTTGTGGTGGTTTTGCCCAGCTGGGGGCCAAATGCCCACTAGAACCACTCTATCACTCCTCCTCTTAAATGGGCAGGGGAGAGGGGAAAATATAACAAGGGCCAGTTATAAGATAGAAGCAGTTTAGTAATGAAAATAATCAAAAGCAACAGACCACGCAGAAGCAGGAGCAGAGAGAGATGTCAATCTCTACTTCCTATCAGCTGGACAATGTTTTGATTTTGGAAGCAGGGCCCTCTATGCTTGATGGTTACTTCTGGAGAACAGACGCCATGGAAGAATCTTCTCCCCGCTTCCTTCTATTACCTTGTTCTTATATCTGAGCTGACATCATATGGCATGGAACATCCCTTTGGCCAGTCTGGATCACCTGGTTTGACTGTATCCTCTCAGCATCTTGGGGCAGGGAGATGTTGAGGGAAAAAAAAAAAACCAGCCTGGGTGCTCAGCTTAGCAGTAGCCACAACACTGCTGCTTTATCAATGCTCAGCTACAGCACCACAAAACACAGTATTAGAGGAGAATTAACCCCATCTCAGCCAAGTTCTAAACTACTACAACATTTGACAGCACAGGACTAGAGATGGTAGCTTTTACACAGCTAACATTCACTGTGCAATTAGTTACATATTTACTGAATGTGGTCATCTCTCATTTTCCCTTCCTTGACAGGAACAAACAAACAGGTGGCGTCCCTCAGGGTTCAGTGCTGGGACCAGTGCTGTTTAACATCTTTGTCAGTGACATGGACAGAGGAATGGAGTGCACCCTCAGCAAGTTTGCAGATGACACCAAGCTGTGTGGCACAGCTGACTTGCTGGCAGGAAGGGATGCCATCCAGAGAGACCTGGACAGGCTGCAGAGGTGGGCCCAGGCTAACCTCATGAAATTTAACAAGGCCAAGTGTAAGGTCCTGCACCTGGGTTGCTGCAATCCCAAGCACAAATCCAGGCTGGGTGG
>VWZI01023510.1:53614-108287 GCA_013396835.1 Psilopogon haemacephalus
GAAGATGATCAGAGGGCTGGAGCACCTCTGCTATGAGGATAGGCTGAGAGAGTTGGGGCTTTTCAGCCTGGAGAAGAGAAGGCTTCAGGGAGACCTTATAGCAGCCTACCAGTATCTGAAGGGGGGCCTACAGGAGGGCTGGGGAGGGACTGTTCACCAGGTCTTGTAATGACAGGACGAGGGGGAATGGGTTCAAATTGGCAGAGGGGAGATTTGAACGGGACGTTAGGAAAAAGTTCTTCACAGTGCAGGTGGTGAGGCACTGGAACAGGTTGCCCAGGGAGGTTGTGGCTGTTCCCTCCCTGGATGTGTTCAAGGCCAGGTTGGATGAGGTCTTGAGCGACCTGATCTAGTGGGAGGTGTCCCTGCCTATTGCGGGGGGTTGGAACTGGATGATCTTTGAGGTCTCTTCCAACCTAGACCATTCTATGATTCTATGAAACAGGTGAAATCAGCATGAAAGCAGTTCTGTTCCTCTCCTCTGAAGTCTAATGACTAGTCTTCCCCAGTAGAGAAGTGATTTGCATTCACTTTTCCAATAACAGCTATTGCTGATGATTGTTAACAGCTAACATGAAGACTGTGCAGAATTCAGTTGCTGTAACTAGCATTTCAAGTAGACACACTGCCACTTGTGGGTAGCTGGGGGTTGGAATGCTCTTCCGGATGCTTGCTTATTTTCAAGATTCTACGTTTGAGATGGTGGCAAGAGAGCCTCTATTACATTGCTCAGGTTTTGCAGTGAGTGACTGTAGTTTCAGAAGAGCCTGAGTACAATAGAGTGCAGATAATTTTGTATCTACACCATATGTCTGACATTGTACATGTGCATCATCCTTGTAAATGACATTGCATTAATTATGTTAGGTTTACTAAATTCTAACTGGTGTGCCTGGTTACAGAAAAATGAGGCTTCCATTGTAAAAGTTTCTCCTGAGAATAAAGTAATTTCGGAAGGCTTAAATACAAACTGTGCTAACTAATAATAGAGTGTTCTTGACATAAAAAACACTTCAATGCCATGGAGTCTTTAATGTTGCCTGAGTCATTAACTTGATTGTAGTTAATTTCACACACTGCCTGAAAGCGAAGATCTGTTGCATAGGTCCACAATGGAAAATGAAAACAATTAAACTGCATCTCATAAATTACAGGTTGAAGACAGTATACAAAAGTCCTAGAATATGCCTGAAAACAACTACCAAATGGAAGCTGCATTTGTCTTGGCCATTTGACAGCTTTTGTTCCTCATTCCACAGTTTCAAACATTAAATTGCTTTCACATTGACTCACTTTCTAGCTTTAAACATTATACCCAGGAGACTTTTAGGAACATCTGATAACGCACAAGCAATTTCCACAAATGGTAGCATTGTATTATACACTCTCACTTCACATATTCCAAAATTCCAGCTCTTAGCCAATTAAAATCTTCAGATGTCACCCCAGGTGTAAAAGCAAGATTATTTTTGCCGATCCTTAAATATGATAACAGATTTTTCCCATTGCATTTTCCATTACAAGTTACAATCTGGATTCACGTAGCTTCTAAGTTGCACTGATTTTGTAGATATCACTATTATGAGCCAAAACTATTGTGAAGAAAAACACTTTCTTCTGTTTCATAAAATCTTAGAATGGTAGTGATTGGAAGAGACCTCTGAAGATCACTGAGTCCAAACCACCTGCTAAAGCACGATCATCTAGGGCAGGTCACACAGAAAAACATCCAGATTGGTCTTGAAAATCCCTAGGGAAAGAGACTCCACAATCCCTCTGTGCAGCCTGTTCTAGCACTCTGTCTCCTTTAGACTAAAGCAGTTTTTCTTCACGTTGAAGTGGCATTTCCTGTGTTCTAGTTTGTATCCATTGCCCTTTTTCCTATCACAGGACACCATTGAAAAGAGACTGACACCATCTTCTTGACATCCATCATTCAGATAGTTATAACCATTAGTAAGACCTCTTCTCAGTTTTCTTTTTTTCTGGACTAAACAGACCCAGGTCTACTAATTTTCTATCATGATGCTAACAATTTTCTCATTAATATGTTTTTGTAGTCTTTTTCCAAAATATTAAAGTATTTTATCCTTCAGTTAAAACATAATTCATTTGACATGAGTTGTATTTGACAAAATAAAATTTGGGTGATTTGTAAATCATATTTCTTTATGGTACTGTAACTCAGAATTAATGCCAATTGCTCGCAGCTGAGGCATGGGCCTTAATTTGACTGAAGTTAGAATACTACAGTTATTGATAATCAAATGCATTCTAGAATGTGTTGATGGGTTTTGTTGGTTTTTTTTCTGGGTAGCATTTGCAAAAGCACCTCAGTGACTTAATGACTAAATATCCTTTTCAAAATCAAACAGACACCCGGGAATCCAATTTTGAGTGCACTGCCAAATTTTAGTGCACAGACACATAGGCTTTTTGATCATGGGCTCTTTATCAAGCACTTACACAATTTTGTGAAGCCCAGTAGGTCCTTCAGCTGATCTTTAGGCATTGAAATTCAGTCAAAATCTGGCTTACTTCATAACTAATAGTGAGACTTTGTTTACAAGCTCCTTTGATTCTAGCTCTAAATCCTGACTTACAGCAATACAACAGTCTTTCTTGATACGAAAGCCTGCTTAAATCCGTGAAAGGCCATTTCACTGACTTCAACAGGTTTTGGATGTGGCCATAGCTGACAAAAAGCTCTGAGAATTGCTTTTAATAGTAGCAGTTTTCATCTATTTAATTATTTCTCACAATAGCCTTTAAAAGCATTTATTTTCTGCACAATGCATAGATAAATTATACAGATAAAGCTTAACATGACACCATTAGTTCCTAGAAAAATAGTCATGGCTTTTGTTTTACTTTTCAGATGCTTAATGCAACTAATTCTCCATTTTCCCTGAATAGAGAAGCCTATGTGTATGATCGTTTCCAGCAAAGATCAAAGAAGAATTCAATTTCACAGCTTATCAATGAGGAAATCTTTCATTTTCCCCAACTAATGTTTATATTCATAGGCTGAAAACTGAGATAAACTGTTGCAGAAGAATATAAAGGCAGTAACTCTCCTGTAAAGACTGCAGTCTGCTTGCAGTGAGAAGGAAAACAGCTGCTGCCCAAGTACTTGCTCCCTGACTGGTTGGCGGGCAGAAAATGAAGACAGTTTTAGTGCTGCTTCTTCTGCACCAATGCACCAGTTAGCATAGTGAATTTGTCCACTAGCTAAAACAGAAACAAGGACTGAAGTGTGACATCGTGGTTTGAGACAGCCAGAAAGGTGCTACTCTAGTCCCTCTGCTGTGTGGCAGATGACATTGATGCTGTTCCTCACTTTGCTCTTCTGAAAAATGGGAAAAATAGTTACCTTATGCAATATGTAGGGATTTGATAAGAAAAAAAGCACAGAAAGCATCGATGTTGTAAACTGCTGAGCAGTTCTACCAGATATAATTTGCAATTAGTTCAAGAACTGATAGGGATCCTAACCTTGCAGGATCACAGCTTCTTTTCAAGCATGCCATGAATATTAGCCTACTAAATACAATAATTTATATTTGACCATGGTACAGGTACAGTATGTGATATAAACAAGGAATATATATTAAGATGTCCTGAACCTGAATTCATTAACAAATTCAGAGCATAATTAATTACTAGCCAAGGTTATGTCCCCAAGAATGACTCATCATGACTGGCAGGACTGCTGTGATTAAATTAATGTCCAGCCTAAAAGTGAAGGAGCTGTGAGAAATAAGGAACACGCAGAATCCCAGAGAGAATGACACACATTCATCTTGCCCATACTTGCAGAGTCATCAGCCTTAAATAAGACAGCACCACAGTTTTCTAATAAAAGCCTGCATCACATGAGAATGCGATTCTTGGTGTTGATAAGGATTTTGAAGTACTCATTTTGGCTAGCTGAGAAGTCAGTCAGAGAAGTAGAACTGGTTTGTAGTCATTTTTTTAACATAACAAGCAAGTATTGGGATGAGATGATCCTTGATTGGCAACACTGCAAACAAAGTAAATACCTTGCTGAGTTTTAAGCATGTGACTCATTCCAAACCTCTTTAGTGAAACAGGGTTGTGCTTACAACTCTAGTGCAACTCAGAGTTCATTATCCAAAAAACATCCTGAAGAGCCTCCTTCAAGGAAAGACATCTCCAAGAATGTAATTTTAATTTCAAATCCTCTCCCATTCCTAAAGAAAGAGTCTGATGTTAAAGTTCTCTGGAAACTTTCAATGCCTATCTGGATGCCTTCCTCTGTGACCTGAGCTAGATTGTATGGTTCCGTTCTGGCAGGGGGGTTGGACTTGATGATCTCTTTTAGGTCCCTTCCAACCCTTGACATCCTGTGATCCTGTGAAAGCACATTTCTTTCACCCACAAGAGGCAAAATAAATATGTTCAGGCTCCCTGGCCTGCAAACATGCCATTGCACCACAATTAAGCAAGATATTTAAAAGCTTTCTGACAAGCATGAATTCTGTGTTCTCCAAACCACCAAGACCATATTAGAGAAAAATTAAATATATGTACATTTGAATTCGTCTTAGAGTTTTTATTGGAAGAGGAAGGCTTGGCTGCAGTACCTAAAATGTAGAAAACTAATGTGGGTTTCTTCCCTCTGAACTTTAGTCTTGTTTATTTTACAAGGCTAGTATCTCCAAAAGGTGACTTATGCTCCAAAGCCATGTGCAAGGAATTTATATAATTTAATGTAATGTGAAAACCAGATTTTCCAGACTGACTCAGCAAAACACTAAAATACATATTTGAACGCCACCGTGAATATCTAAGCTTCTCTTCTAAGCTGGGCTTGTGAGTAGGCAATGTTACAAAGAAGTGACTTCTCAAATCCACTTTTTCATTCAGCAGTCCCATTTTGTATCACCCATTGCATTAGCATTTTTCATTTTTATCATCAGTAATTTCATCTAAGTGTTGTATTTAGAACTAGATTGCTGAAACTATAGGGCCCACCACAGCCAAAAGACTGACACGTGTCACGAAAGACAGACATGTGCAGGACAAACTGGGACAACCCTTTATGAGCAGAACAGCACTGCCAATTTTTCTTTCATGAAAAAGCCCAAGCGTGAAAGAGAAGTCATAGGGAATGAGAAGAGATACAGAATGCTGTGCTCCGGAAGACAAAATGATAGCTAAATTATGAGGTAAGAGATAAAAAGGAGCTTCCTGTACCTAATTAAAAGTTTAGAACACCAGAATAGCTGTGCTGACAACCATAATACTTTCTTAAATGTCTTTTTTTCTACCCCAATGTGCCAACTCAACAGTATTGCCTATCTTGTCAAGACTCAGAAGGAAATATATAGTGAAGGAACAGCTGTAAAGGCAACAGTGAAAGAGTAAACATAATAAGAGAAATGCAATTTGACAGGGAAATTTTTCTTTCTCCTAAATATAACTGTAATTTTGTAGGGTACAGTTGGGCTCAGATTTTGACCCAGTAGTGTTTATCATAAAGGCATCAAATGTCATTCATTCAGCCTTCATTCTGATTTTGTTAGTCCTCACAAGAGCTCCATGTCAACCTTCACTTCAGCATTCTGGTTGTTGCTACAAAAACTGGTAGTATCTCACTGCTGGGAATTCTGATGAACATAAGGAAATTCAGGAATTAGGAGGAGCTGAAGGCAGCAATATCTGAACTTCCTCAGCCCTGTAGAGCACTCTTACATTACAGTAGCTAAGTATGAGGTCTAACAACTTGCTGTGTCTTGTTTTCTGAGATCTTACTTTAGGAAGGCTTTTTATTTGCCAAGACTATTTCTTTGTCCAGACAAAATGGATGAAGCCAAGCCCCTAATCTTCGCTGCCTGGGAGTCCCACTTAGTCATGTTTTAGAGGACATTCACACTTCTCCTTGAAACAGAAGAAAAATAGAAGCCATACTACTGCAACTAGGCTACATAGCTAAATTATACTAGGGAAGAAAATGTGACAAGGGCAACCAGAACAGTTCTTCAATACCGAAGGAAAATACATTGCCTCTAGAAATTACTGTTTGCCGTAAGAATCAGTATTTCACAGTGGTTTAAAAATGAACAGCCCACATTGTTATCCCAAATATCATTTAGAAATACGGACACACAAAGCAAGCCAATCCTCAGCCAGCTGCAGCTATGCCATCTTCAAAGGCAAGCTAAGATCTTACTTAAACACTAGTTGCAGCTCCACTCTTCCCTGTGCTCAATGAGAGCAAGCCGCTTTAAAACCAAAATGCACTGATGACCTTTGCAAAGTGCTCTTCCGACGATTCCTGAACATCTTTCCCTGCTACCAGTCCCATCCCCCATCACTATTTCAGTGTTTCTGCTTCAAAGCATTTAAAATTTAGTTCTGTCATTTCTCATTTTAGTTCAGGGGCAAACGATAGTTGAATATAGAATAATGTAATAATTTTCTGTCAAAGTTATTGTCATAAAATTATGAGATAGCAATTTCAACTTCCAATGTATCTGCTGTTTATAGCATTGTTTAACAGCCCTTGACATATACAGTGCTGGAAGTGCTCTTCTCTTACTGTCATCATTATGCTGAAGTGTGTGGACCTGAGCCTGGATTTATCCAGTTGCATTTTTAAAGTTAGCCAAAGAAGAAATTCTGAAATTCAGATTGGCTTACACTGTTATGGAACATTACTCTGGCTACAAAAGACAAATAATACCTGTTCAGCACAAATGAGCTGGCATAAAGTTAACTTGCCAATAATTTAAAATCTTATCAGAACTTGCAAAGGGTTTTGCACAGGGTCAGCATTTTTGCCATGTGGCCATAGCAATTTTTCAGTATTAAGAGTACTAAACTGGAATTTATGATATCACAAAGATGCAGCCCAATTCTGCAAGCTACGGAGTATCTGGACAGAAGTGCAGGCTTCTAACTGTGAAGGCCTCAACATCAGTTTACAATTCTAGGAATTATCAGAAACCAGATTTTTAATGTATACACAGTGGAATAGAACAGAGTCAAGTTTAAACCTTGACAGACACCAGGTTAATAGTACAAGTATCCTAAAAAGCTCAGATATTCCCAGTTTATCAAATGCTTCAAGGTCCATGCCAGGTAGGTAGCTTAGGAAATGATAGCAGAGCACTGACCGGGCAACAAAGGAGGGACATCTTGCCCAGCTGCATCACAGCCAGGTGCTGTCCTCAGATGCACAGGCATCCAAATTTCTCTACACAGAGGGTCATGTGTAGCTCACATCCCCATGAATCATGAGACATGTTATCATTCTACCTTCCTTCTACACTTCAAAAACTAACACAACCCTCTAAATCCATCAGGATCCAGTGCTCTACTCACACATCTAACATATCACCTTCCTAAAGCCTGATGCTCTCCAAAGATTCAACAAGACTTGGCAGCACTGCCAAGAGGAATCAACCTATATGCAGCTTCGAATTAGGTAAGAGCATCTAACTTTATTATATGTGGTACCCTAGAAGCCTCAGCTAAATAAGGACTTTACAATAATAGCTCAGCACAATAATTACACCAGTCCCAGATCTGTTGTTTTGAATTTCGTCCATAACCTTCAATTTGGGTTTCACACAGACACCATTGCAGAATTGTCATTTCAGTTCTGTTTCGCATATAATTTTGTTTAGCACTGCCAATTCCATCTACTAGTTATACTACATCACACCTTTGTGACAGCTTCTCTCAAGCTAACGATTCTTGGCAATGCATAGCAGATTAAAATAATACTTATTAATATTTTACCGTACAAACTCCATTCCCATACAGCTCTGTAATTTCATCTGCCTTTTCAGAACTGATGTGTTATTCCGAGCTAAAAAATCAACCTAAAATGATTTTTTAAAATTTTTAAATTCTCTTGTGTTTGTGGTGGCTTTTTTCCTTTGTGTTTATCTTTGTTGGTTCTTTTTTTTTTTTTTCAAGAACCTTGATTTATGCAATAAAAGGAATAATGGTCAGCATAAAGTACCACAGTTCCTAGAATATACTGTTTTCAGATAACTATTTTTTCTCCCATTTCAGTTAAAAGATGAATTTGTATTACTTGGAAAGCACCTATTTCAGATATAAATATATATACTCAACATTTTCAAACAATGCAGCAGCTTCTTTATTTCTAGAACTGTCAGTCTGACATTTCAGCAAGATCTGACCTATTAATTTCACACTAAATACTTAAGCCACTTGCTTAAATAATTAATAGTAAAACTAAATAATAAGAGAAAATATAAATTAATAGTAAAAAGAAAATAAATATTTTTTAAAAAATTAAAATTAAAAAATGTTTTTAAAATGAAAAAAAAAAAACAACAAAACACCCAGACACATATTGACAAAGTATTAATTAAAAGAGTTGCATTTTTCTAATACCTTTCATCCAGTAAAAATAAGAATATAGACTGTACAGTTTGCTTGTCACTGTAAAGCAGTACTTCTGCAAAGCACTGCTTTGCATGTTGAATACAGGAATCATTTAATAATAGATAGCAACCTTCCACAGAAAACAAAGAGTAATTTATTCAACCAAATTTAGAAACTCAATAATTTAACATCAGTACAGAATCTTGGATCCACACTGAGGCACTGTTTGATATTGGAGTGGAGAGTGCTTCACTAACCTCTGGGAAGCTCTCACCTTTAGGCATACAAAGTTTTTGTCTGTACAGTCTCCACTGATATTCATAGAACCATAGAATCATGGGCATTGGAAGAGACCTATAAAGGTCATCTAGTCCAATCTCCCTGCAGTGAGCAGGGACATCCTCAACTAGATCAGATCAGCTAGAGACCTTGAATAGTGTCTCAATCACTTTTCTGGGCAAGCTGTTCCAGTGCTCAACCGCTCTCATTGTAAAGAACGTTTTCCTAACATCCACTCTAAATCTACTCTAATTTCAAGCCACTGCCCCTCATCCTATCACTTCAGGCCCTTCTAAAAAGTGCCTCTCCAGCTTTCTTGCAGCCCCCTTACAGCTACTGGAAGGCAGCAATAGCTTTGAGCTGCTATTTGGAGGTGGCTACTGAAAAAGAAACTCGAAAATCGTTCCAAAACCCACAAGCATGGATGAGTCTCAGCTGTTTAATGTTAGACTGGAAACTACATAGCCTAGGTGACTTTGTGATGCCAGTGATACAAATATACTGCTACACTTCTTTGACGGCATGTGTGGTATTTCCTCTAATGATGACCCCATATGCTTATCTGTCATGCTTGAGCTTTGTAAGCAGAGTGACATCTCTTTGTATTACTTAGTTACTTCTATCCACATTGTCTTCTTCAGTCAGCAAGCTGTTTGGTCAGCTTGCTACAAGCCTTGAGACAGGGCATGTACTCATTTTAAGAAGTACATAGGACAGGACAGCAACTCATAGGGAATTTAGGTAAAGTCTAAGTAGAGCAAGTGACCATGAACTCACTCAGTGGGTGTTTCATAGCATGTACTTTTCCAAGGTATAATTTTTGACCTAACTCCTGTCAGAACTGCTACCTGCCTAGCTGAGAGAGACTACCTCTGGCCCCAAAATGCAATGTGGCAGTTGTAATTAGCTAATGCCCTATGGCCAGCCCTACTTTGAAAGAACAAGAAGCTACTTCAGCACTTTTACTATACCCCTGTCTTATTTGAAATCGCCAGAGGTATGTTTCAAAAGTGATGAAGGGTAACCATGCCACAGGTGCAGTGGTATTAATTATTGACTCTGCAGTTACTAAATTAGGTATTTAGTAATCACTAGTTTTCTTTCTACACTATAGTGTTTATTCACCAGTTTTCTGGGCTTTAATTTGGTTGACTGAAGAGCCTGAAATTTTATTTTAATAAATTCCAAAGAAAAACACAAAATAACATAAAATGAATGTGCTCTGGCATTAGTCCACATTCAAGAAAAGCAAACTACTTAGCTGATTTGGAGCTTCAACTATGCTTTTGCTGAAGCAGGTTAAAATCCCCATTCTGGGGAAACAGGGAAAAGTGCCAACCACCTGCTGTTTCAAGACCTATCATGCCCTCCCAGGATAGGCAGACAGCCATTGTGGGCACAGAGGCACACACTGATACTTATTTTAGGAATAACTAGCACCTCTTTAATCACAGATAAAATTAAAACTAACTGGCCAGGAGAGACTTAATTAGATCTACTAGCTAACTATCCACACTCACTAAGGCTGGGGCCAGGAATGCAGAACCTGTGTCTTACCCCAGTCTCACCCAACCGCTCCTACCTTTTACCCCATTGATAGTACATGAACTAGAATACAGCTGCTAGGTGAACTGGCTCATGAAGCTGATTTAGAAATCCTGAAGCTGTAAAGCTTGTTTTTTTTTTTCTCACAAGTTTTCAGTTTAGCTGCATGAACTGACTGACCAAACAACTGCAGGTCTGCCAGTTTCTAAGTGAGGACAACAGCAGAAATACAGAGCTCATAGTGCAGCAGTGAACAGTAGGACTTACAGCCTCAGCTGATCTCTAGAAACTTTCTTGAGTGTTAGGTTGGCAAAAGATATCTCCTGAAGTAGCATAAGTGCAGATCAAAAGTGAACTTTCTTCCTTCATCTTATTTCCTGAACTTAAAACACAAGTCTTTTCTAAAGCTGAAATCTGTATTTAATAGAAGTATTTGGACATGAAATAAAATGTCCCACATTCAAGTCACATCTCCATCCTGCTCATCAATGAATACTGTAGCTAGGTTCTCTTCCTCTATCCCACCAATTCTGGACTAACTGCATGTGAATTTCATTTAGTTATTCCAAATTCATATCAATATAAATAAAAGCACAATTGCTCTCTCAACTTAACCAAACAGAGAGCAAAAACCACAAAGAGAACACAACCACACCAAACAAATGCTGTCTCCAAGAAAACAAAATGAACAAAGAAATTGAAACAACAAACTTAAAATTAACTTAATTTACAATGAACAAGATAAAGCATACCATGGCAAAACCTAAAATCTCACCTCCCATAATATTGACAAAGCTTAACAGTTTTTACTTCATCATCTTACTGTTACAAAATTTCTCTTGCATAATAAACTCACATGAAAAGGTAAACATGTATTTTAGATTGTCTAATATGCTTTGACTGTAAAGCTTAAATGTCTCAGTAAACCTTCCCAAGACTGCCAATCTGATAGACTCAGAAAGGCCTAAGATCCAAATCTTGAAAAACAAAAAAAAAAAAAAAAAAAAAAAAACGTGAAGTTATTTTACATAACTGGGAAAGGTTTCTGAAAGGTAGACACAATGTTCCCTTTTGCCTGAAGCCACTGCACTTGAAATCTTAATCATCAGTGTCTCCTGCACTTTGGATATAAAGGTTTCAATAAAATAGAGCTAATAAGACACTTTTAAGAGTCTCTACCCCTTTAACAGTAGTAAGTGCACACATAATGTGCCATCACAAAGAATTACTGGCACAGATTTTAAATGACCTACAAAATTAAGCCACGACTTCGCTATTTCAAACTTGAACTCATGAAACCTTTGAACTCATTATATTATCACTCTGTTCTACAGATACAGAATTCAACTTAAAAATCAATATATAATGCAATTACTAATTTTGTAAATAACAGATACCTGTTTCTTTTTCCCCCTTCTGTAAACATGTGTGGGTTGATATAAAGAGTTTTGGATATCTGCTTCTTTATAATTTGTTACGTGTTTGCAAACAAACATCTCTGATTAGAAACATTCACCACAGAAAGTGAGTGACACCTAAACAAAGCATCCTCAAGACCTCTGAAATGAGGCATAAACATCACCACCACTTGAAAATAAAGCTTTATGTGTACACTAAAGGACACATCCATAAGTTAAAGAGTAGATAGTGTACACTGCACAATGAGCTCTTTAGGGGGTGAGGGTGGGGAACAATCTTCTGACTCTCTTTAGTTTGTACAGCATCTATATTGCCCTACTAGACTTTTCAGTTTGGCCTTCAATGACATATTGTAGATCCCACTGGAGAATTTAGAATGGTAATTTCCACACCCCCCTCCCCACCACTTCCCTTGAACAATTAAATTGTAATCTGCAATGCAGCACTAATTTACAATGCGACTGTAGGCAAAAGGCCTGCTGCAGATTCTCTGTTAGAAATGCAGCTAATATCAAGGTCATTCTCAAAGCCTGATAAGAACATTCGTAGAAGTTCCCCATCTTTTTGCATGTGGTTAAGCTTTAAAGTTGATTACACTAACAGAAGCATATAAGATCCAATTTTACATTTATTGCCAAATTATTCTAATGACTTGGGAAGCAGAAGCTCCAAAAATCTCTAACCAAAATATTAATATGCAACCTCATTAAAAAATTTGGAAAATCAGTATGTCTTTATACTATGACATGTAAATATAAACCATTCTGGGAGCTTTTAGGGGTTGAAATTGTGAACTCTGCATATTTTCTTACATAATGATAAAGTAAACTAAAAACTTTAAGCAACTTGCTACTTCCATTCCTTATAGGTTTTAGGCAGTTGGCAGTAAATTTTATATAAATAAATGTTATCTCATTACCAATAATCTCCATTAGGATCTAGCAGACCATGAAATAGACTTCGCAAGATCAAGCAATGTGCTAAGGCCAAGAAAAAACATTAAGCTCCTAGCTTCAGAAATTATGAAGGAAATGAAGCACTATATTACAGTTTGAAGCACACACACACTAAATAAGCCTTTTTAGTCAAAGCATTAGGAAAGAGAACTATGTAAAGGATTAGGTCATTTGGCACCTGCTTCTTAGCTTTAAGTTCCTCTTGTTAACTTCTTACAGAAGGTGGATTTTGCAGAGGGGAAGTTGTAGTATTTCTAACACAGAGTAAAGAAGAACTCATTTTAGACATCAGGGGAAACAAATACATTCTAACACATTACCAGCATTTATTTTGTTTTTTTCAAATGAGTAAGATACTGCAGCTGGCTTTAGACCTTGCAAAGACAGGGATAATTTAAAAGCCTTGGAGGTGGAAGTAATATTTTTTTAAAAAGAAAGAAAAATGACAGAGAAAATAAGGTTTTGACTGGCAGTAGGTGGTTCAGGAAGGACACCTGTGGCAGGGTTGGGGTTAGCTTATTTTCCTGTGAAGGCAATGCTTACACCAGCACATTGCCTGTCAAGACAGGTTTTAATCCTTTACCTGGTTTCAGGCAATTCTGGAAAAGGAGCTGTGGCTTCAATCTTAATTGTACTCCTCAGGTTTCTTGTCAGGTTGTATTTGTAGAGAATGGAGACTCAAACTGGTACCTCCCAAAAGGGAAGAGTAGCAGAATTCAACTATCATCAGCAGTCAGCAAACGTTTGACTGGTCAGCCCTACACTAACCACAACACCTCTGTGCTTGGTCTGCAGTGGGACGGAAAGCAAATGAAACCAACTTCTTCTGGGAACATGGGGAACAGCAAAGTTCATAGCGAATAAGCTTAATTCATTGAATACTTTAAGAAATAACCCATGTTTATTTAGCTTAATAAAATCCATTTTCCAGTCTGTGACTCCCATATCAGAAAATATTTCAAAAAGAGGATGTTGTGAGTTACAGCAAGAATGTTTCCAAAATCCCATAGTTAGCACTGCTTCCAGACGAACTTTTTCTGTTTCTGTATTTGGAATCATCAGAACCAATTCTTGAATTGCCAATCAATTTAATTTGACTTTAATTATTAAAACCAAACTTTTGCGACACTGAAATCAAGCCACCGCAATACAATGATAATAACGATAAGGGTAATACAATAAGTTCCAGAAGTGCACTCAAATATAGGTAGGTCCTTTAAGTTGTCCATAACTAATAAATTAAATACACTTTTGTGACAATTTAATGTGCACTTATTTTTTCCAGCAAGTCTAGATTTTGTTTTTCAAAATATTAACAATGATCAAAATTCTTTCCAGAACCTGCAGTTACTCTGTGCAGCTGGCTTCTATCTTTGCATCTGTACAATTATTATTAAACTGTCACAAAAGAGCAAAAAAATGTTTGTCATGTTAGTGATGTTTATGCATTTTTACTGATTGGAAGTTTGGGTGTTTCATTCTTGCAGACAGTTCCTCAATATTCTCTGCCAATGGATGCTGTCTTTCATCTATTATATTATTTCTCCCAGGCTACACTCTTGAAATCACTTGAAAAGCTTCTAAAATGAGAGATCTGGAGAGCTTAAAATCAAGACTGTAATTCCTTAGGGTGATTACAGGGTTTTCAGCTTTAACTAACAATAGAGAATGGGAAAATTAAGCAACACTTATTGAAACTCATTCATACGTCATTCCCCCAGCCTGCTCTCCTGTGTTATATCCTGAAACAACACAGAGACCTGGCAGCAAACAGATCCCTGCCTTTCAGCAGCTGCCTCTCACTATTCTCATGGTTCAGCTTCCAGGTCTTTGGAGCCATTCACCATCATTTTTATTACCATGCAGCTAGTAAGCAATGTGTATCATCTGCGAGATTTGAGTACAACAGTCCCTTCTCCACCACTGTTTACTGGCATATTTCAGGCAATTTAGAATTAATTTTGAACTGTGGAGCCCACAGAACCTCATGTTCAAAAGAAGTAGCATAGTCTTGTAGGGATTTTGAGGTAGTAGGTAACCATACATTTCTGTGGGGAGGACTTTAACTACTAAAAACTCAAATTTATTCAGGAAAAGTACTATGGTACTGTCTTTTTGAGACATAAGCTCAATCACTGCAAGATTCTCCAGAGAAAATGTACTCACACCATAGCTCTGAAGCGGATGTAGTTCTTTTCTATGACTTCAAACACACCTGGAATATTCTTTCTGGGCTCCAGTATAGCTCACATCGTCCGGAGCAGTCTCTCAAGAGTTAACTTCCATTCGTGCCCTCCTGACAGAGCTAAGGCAACCCTGCCTATCTCTTTCCCACAGAGCTTTTCTCAGCCTGTGAGAAAACACTTCCCATTCATCTCATTATAATTAGGTCATGTTCAATAAACCACAAATCATTTGAGAGAAGTTATCATTTATCTTAAAAAGGCAATATTACTCCTAAAATTCTAGAGTCTTTAAGTATAACTTGTTGAAATAAAAAATGGGAATTAAACACTGTCCTTACGTATTTTTCCTTGTGACAGCAGCCTTTGTGGTATCTGCTTCGCAGCTCTATCTGGATCATTTTTGTACTGGCTTTAGCCAGGACTAAGTTCATTTTTCATAGTAGCCTGCGTTGTGCTGAGGTTTGGATTTGTGACTAAAGCAGGCTTGGTACCACACCAGTGTTCTGGATACTGTTGAACACTGTTTGCAGCCTGTCAATGCTAGGACTTGCACCTTGAACATTGCTTGCACCACACCTTGCTCTCTCAGAGCAGGCTGAGAAGTGACACAGTCCAAAACTACTAGACATTTAGCACAGATTCTGCATTTGACTTCCTTCCTCCCTCAGAAGTAAGTCTTCATCACAAATTATGGGGTAAGAGTCATAGGGGCAGAGGGATCCAACTTCCACTGACTTTTCACCACTGAGTAATTTGCCTTTGTTATTTTAAAAAAATTCTTCTGGAAACGCTTCTATCGCCCCCAAAAAACAGTATAGCTCCAGTGCCACATTGTTTAACCCATTACACATATAATATCTGCCAAAGAAATTAATAGGAAAAGCACTCTTCCAAAGCACTACATGCAGTTGCAAGTATGCAGGCTAGAACACATTACGATCAAATACGCAAATCAAAATAGAAAATCCAAGAACCACATGGTATCCAACATTATTGGTTCAATCACCTCATTTTTAAATAGTCAGGCTTAAAGACTAGTTGTTTCAGGTGGCACTCAGGTGATCAGCATGCAGCTTCATTGGCAATGGTTAGAGTTATTTTTAAAAAAGACAAATAAAAGCAGAGTGTTATGGCAGCATTGTGAAAATGGGTTCCTTAGTTCTTGAAGAGTTTGCAGAAACAGAAGGGTAGGACTAGAGATTGTATAGAGCTGCTTTTCTTTGAGGACAGAGTTTTCTCAGTTTTGCTAGTTTACCTGCTAAAAGGCAATGTCCCTGTGGAATAGATCCATGGAAACTCCCAGTGCTTGGTGAAAGTGATAGCTCTGCACATCTCTCAAGGAGGATTGATGTGTTGAATCTGAAACAGGTTTTGTTTTACTGTAACCACATTTAAAGGTTATGAGCCATATGTAATGGAAGTGTGACATTTCAGGAAACATTCATCTTTGAAGTTCAAAATACAAAGAACCTTTTACAGCTACAACCAGCTCTCCCATACACATGCTACTAAAACAATCACTTTTAATTTTTTTTAACTCATTTGGGAAATATTAAATTGAGTTCCACATTCACATACACCTCCTCTGCCAGAATACATGGCAATACATCTGATATCTATGCACCAGCATTTTTGCTGTTCTGCTTCTTTAGCAGAATGTCCTGATTTTGTTTCCTTTTTATTTTCTTTTTGTCAGGTAATACTGTAAAATTCATATTTCTAAAATTAGATTTTAAATTACTATGTGAAAGAACCTCCCCATTACTTGCAGAAGGACCAGAGTACGAGAATTTAGGCACGTAAAGGATAATATTCAGCATTCCTTTTCACAACACACATACTTTAACATAAACTTCCTTTGTTATCACTACAAGGTAAAACAAAGTTTAGTGTCACTAAGCTTAACATTCAAAAATAAAAACTATTTAAAAGACAGTTTCAAAAGAAGAACAATTGACTGTCCCATTTGTAAACAAAGGAAAACGGCACTACATTGCCCACTAAGGAGCTATTCTCTTCTCTTTAAGACACATAAGCTCTTTCCTAAACAAAAAAGTACTACAGATGTGAAGTTATGATTATTGAGTCATCGAATGGTTTGGGTTGGAATGGAACCCTAAAGGTAATATAGTCCAACTCCCTCACAGTAAGCAGAGACATTCTCTACTTGATCAAGTTGCTCTTGTCTAACTTGAGAGCATTGCCCCTCATCCTGTCACTGCAGGCCTTTGTAAAGTCCCTCTGCAGCCTTCTTGTAGCCTCTCTTCAGGTACTTGAAGTCCACTATTAGGTCTCCCCAAAGCCTTCTCCTCTCCAGGCTGAACAAAGCCAGTTCTTTCAGCCTGTCCTTGTAAGAGAGCTGCTCCAACTTGCCAGCCATCTTAATGGTCCTCCTCTGGACCTGCTCCATCAGTTCCATGTCATTCCAGTGTTGACAGCTCTAAAGCCGGATGCAGTACTCCAGATGACACCTTACCAGAGCAAAGTGGCAGAATCACCTCTCTTCATCTGCTGGCCACACGTCTTTTGATGCAGTTGGCCTTCTGAGCTGCAAATGCACATTGTTGAATCACATTCGGCTTCTCATCCAGCAGAATTCCCAAGACCACCTCTGCAGGGCTGCTTTCTACCACCTCATCCTCTAGCCTGTATTGATGGTGAGGCTTGTTCCCACTCAAGTGCAGGAACTTGGGTCTTGTTGAACCTCGTTGTGGTTCACCTGGACCCACCTCTCCAGCTTGTCCCAGTCCTTTTGGATGACATCCTATCCTTCCAGCATATTGACAGAACCACACAGCTTGGTGTCATCTCCAAACTTACTGATGGTGTACACAATCCCACTGTCTGAATCACTGATAAAGATTAAACAGTACTGATCCCAGTACAGATCCCTGAGGGACACCACTTAAAAGAATCACCATCTAGACTTTGAGACATTGACCACGACCCTATGGATGCAACCATCAGGCCAATTCCTTATCCACTGAACAACCCACTCATCAAATCCAAACCTCTCCAAGTTGGCAAGTACAATGTTGTGGGGAACCACATCAAAGGCCTTGCAGAAGTCCAGATAGAAAGCATCTGTATGATCTTCCCTTGTTCACTAATGCAGTCACTTCATCACTCCCCTAAGCCCATGCACTTGTATTTCCCTTTTGTGCAATACATTGTGTGTAAAGGGGACAGGATAGAACATGCTTCATGCTTCTCTTACCAGGCTTGGAAATGCTTCCTGTTTCAGGCTTTACAAAGTATGCAGATGTTGCAATACAAGCTTTGAAGATTCACATCTTCTGTGAAGATTTTCACAGTTCAGTCACACCTTAAAACCCAGAACAGAACTCTTTACTTACCCAAAAGGAATGTTTTGATCAACTCTCAAGAGTTCCCTTCAGAAAAAGACTTGGCCTAGAACAGTCTCTTTAAAATCCATATGTTGCACACCAACCGTAGTGATTTCTTCTGTTCCTTTGCTGTTAGGACCTCAGCCTTTGCTTGCTGAACTGTAAAGTGGTAAAAGATTCCCTGGTTCCCTGTTGCCACAATGCCTGTGGACACTAAAAAAATGGTAATATTAGCATTATGGAATTATGACAGCAGATTCTAGTGCTGATGAGGTTTAATTTACTGTTACCTCCTCCCACAACTTTTGCTGATCTATCAGACCAATGCCTAAATCATTCTCTGGGTCAAGAGCTTCTCACTGATTCTCTATTTTACTCACATCTTTCATGGAGAGGCTTGGTCCTTACAGCACCTAGACATTACCGTAAAATAAACTACTTCTACTAATAATGGTATCATTATTAATGTTATTGCATGTGTCATAAAGAGATATATATACATCAGCACCATAAACATGTTCAGGCTATGTGCATCCACCAAGAGTCATATACAAGTGAAAGAGAAGTTCCCTGGAAACTGCACTCAGTCCAGTCACAGAGATCACAAAAGAACCTCCAAGATGTACAACTATTCCCAGAGTTAAACACTTTTCTCTTTAACTGGAACCTGGCAAAGGTGCGCTGGCTAATAAGCTGCCTTTGTAGGCTGCCTTTTGCAAGGCACTAATTTGCATCAAATTGAACCAGAAAGTAATACATCCCAAGCCCTTTCAACCCTGAAACACTGTGGAGGTGAAGCATTTAACCTCTACCCACAGGCTCCTGCACTAATATTTTTTGTTCCGTGAAGAGAAACCAGTATCTACCAACACTTGGCCTTAGATTCCTTCATCATTAGGTAAGGAACAGCATGAAGTCAAATTTATTCTGTCTCTCGACTGCACAGCAGAAACGTTACCAAAAGGAAACCAGGAGAATAAAAGATCAACATCTACCTGGAGCTTAGGACAATTATGAGCTACCAAACAGATTTCCTTCCGTGGATCTCTCTCAGCTGCCTGGACTGATGATCTGTTTCAGCAGACATCCTCCTCTCATTGTTTTTCCTTTGGAAGAAACAACTCTTACCCTGGTTCATGGTCTTTTAATTACATTTCATTTCTTTTTGCTAATATTGAGCACAAATATATCACAAAAACAGATCCTGACTGCACCCCCACCCCCACCCCCAATACCTGCTCTTCCTGCAATTCAGTATGCGGATATCGCTGTATACCAGATGTGAATTACCACATATAGCTCACTGGGAACAAAAGCTCTTCTAAACATAATCTCTTCTCTCTGGATGACCTTCCACTGTGTGCATTTTTAAAAATATGGTTCACACTGCCTGCAATGCTACAATGCATGTGAAGTAAGAGAATGGATTTACACCCCAGTGCCACCTTCTCTAACCTAAGTAACTATGTTCAGCTTATAGCAATACTTCCTAAATCACCATGCACACTTAGAAACCATTTATTGGTTAAATATCCAACTGTTAATGCAACTTTCAACATATCCCAAGCACTTTATCTTATAAGGACAGAACACATCGCTTCCTCCCCATGCACTGTAGGGAATCCACCACAATGCTATAAAAGAAGAGATGGTTTGAGAATAGTTTTCAATATTAAAACTGTATCAGAAATTAGTTTTTAAATAAATACTAACTGTAACACACTCCTATGTTACATCAAAATACTTAATTTCACAGTAACATGGCAATTATAGATCACCAAAAGGTCTTTCTCCCAAGTGGTTTCAGCAAACCAAGTCCTGCTTTTTTTCACATCTTCCCATCAGTTACCTGTAGCCACAAAACACAGTTTCTCATATGCCTTGACATGTCACCTTACAAATTACAATTCGCCAAAAATATCATAAAATCATAGAATGGTTTAGGTTGGAAGGGACCTCAAAGATCATCCAGTTCCAACCCCCCCTGTCATAGGCAGGGACACCTCCCACTAGAACAGGTCACCCAAGGCCTCATCCAACCTGGCCTTGAACACCTCCAGGGAAGGAGCAGCCACAACCTCCCTGGGCAACTTGTGCCAGTGTCTCACCACCCTCACTGTGAAGAATTTCTTCCTAACATCTAGTTTAAACCTCCCCTCTGCCAGTTTAAACCCATCACCCCCCATCCTGTCAAGACCTTGTGAATAGTCCCTCCCCAGCCTTCCTGTAGGCTCCCTTCAGATACTGAAAGGCCACTATAAGGTCTCCCTGAAGCCTTCCCTTCTCCAGGCTGAAGAGCCCCAACGCTCTCAGGCTGTCCTTATAGCAGAGCTGCTCCAGCCCTCTGATCATATTTTGTGGCCCTCCTTTGGACTCACTCCAACAGTTCCATGTTGGAACTTTATTTTGTATGAAAATACCTCTTGTTGGAAGATTATGAATTGCAAATTCCCTGCCACAGGTAATCGATTTCGTATGTGGCCTGTCATCCTGCCCACTCTATGACTGATCCTGTATCAAAGCAATAACATTAATTTCCTTTTTTACTTTTCCAAACCCAATGTAAGGTTAAGAAATAGTCTTAATTGCATGTTTTGAAGGTTTCATCCTCTCTGGAAGGGAAGATAAATTGTATTGATTGAAGCCGGCTGACCTCACTAGAAGTGATAAGGGATGGGGCTACCTCCCTCTTCCCTTCCTCCTCTGCAGTGGCAGAGTGACAGCTAGATCATATATTCTACACCATGCTGATACAGAATCATACAATCAGCCAGGTTGGAAGAGACCTCCAGTTCAACCCAATCACCCAGCCCTATCCAATCAACCAGACTATCATGCTCACAGTGCAACAGGAGGTGGTTGGATGTGACTTATGAGACTTCAAAGTATAGCTTGTGGTGCTTGTTGTTCCACAGTTTTGTGATTTCTTCCCTGGCTTCAGGGCAGGGATGTGGCCTTTTTTTGTTCCAGTTTTGGCTTGTGCAGTTCACAGTGGGGTTCAGATTGTGTTGGGTCTGCTGCCTGTTTCAGTATCCACTTTTCTTTCCTGTTTTCTATAATCTACTATCCCTGCACTAGAGTTGTAAATTGTCCTTATCTCAACCAACAACTCTCTCCCAGGCTACTTCCCCCAGTCAACCCTGTTAGGGGCAAGAGTGGTGGTGGGTGCTCATGAGAGCAGGCTGCATTAACCCAGGACAGAAATAATAACAGAAAATAATAATCATAAATGTTTAAGATTGCAAAGCGCAAACAGATGAAAAAATGGTTTTTGAGGCTCTTTTCCCTGCCCTTGGAAAGGGACATCTTTATCAAGGCAAAGTGCTTCTGCAGAAGGCATTCCTATCCTGTGAGCAACTTGCCAATGTTTGATTCAAATTTGTACCATAGCAACTTCCAGGAACATGCAAAGTCTTAGACTTCAGGCATTCTGAGATCATTACTTTCATAGCCCTGATGAGAGCTGCTGTATCTTCACTGTGCTTGTGCAAGTATTTCTCATCATCTACAGTTCCCCTTTAAATCCTTATCTCCCACATCTCTCAACACTTCAGCAATCCGAGCTACCTTTTAAAAAAAGCTTTTAAAAGCTGCTTTACAAACTGATGGTATAAACGACCATGTAAGGTTACATTTCCATCATGTGAATTCCTTCAGTGAATTCAAAGGGGACTTTTACACTTGTAGTAGCTTATATAGTAGAAGATACAAGTCAGAATTCAGGTGCCATTTTTATCTAGACTGACATCTCTGTCTATATGTCACATTTTCCAAGAAGACTGAGGCAAAAAACAAAAGAGAGATGTGGTTATACAATATTACAAAGGTCACACAGGCCTAACAGGAAAACCAGAAAAGTACTACAACTTCATAGAAAGTGTGGAACCACTAAGCAGCTGCTGGTGCTTTACCTTGGTGACTTTCCTGGATATTTGCAAAATAACGTGGCAGTAGACAACACAAGATACCCTTATTCTAGCACTACTAAAAGAGCATCTAAATTAATGTGCCTAAGCTATAAAAATGTTGTTACCTGCAATCTACTAAATACTATTCATATACACCACAATCATGTTCTTCATTATATCATATTCACAAATAAGTTTTCATATTTTTTAAATTTTATGTATTCTGTAAAAATCTCTAGGATGAAAACCCTATTGTTCTTATTGATTTATTATTTCATGCTGCATCTACTAAAAACCTGGTCTGTTTTCTCAATCAGAAAAGAGAAACAAAATCAAAAGAAATTTTCCATTTGAACAGTGCAAGCATTTATTTTTTTCCGCCTTTCTTGGATGGTCAAGTTGCCTACTAGTCACGATCATAACATGGTAGCTTACATTACCTGTGGTGTGAGCTGAATGCTGACTGACAGAAACCCAACATACCCAAGCAAGTTGATGCATAGCAACAGCAAATTAATCAACACAATGGCTCACTGCTTAGATACAAACTCTAGTATAGTTGGGAGTTTGGCAGGAAGATTAATAAATCCAGACTAGCAAGGAAGTCCATGGGAGCACTAAATGATAAAGACTTGTCTGCTGCGGAAAGAAGGCCACACTACAGCACTGCTGCTCAGTGCCCTGAACTCTGTAATTGCTCCTTTTCTGCTGCAACACAGAAATCTCAATCACAGCATTTCTCTTTCTCAGTAAGAAAAAATAACTAAATTGTACTGGGTAACTGCCAATACAATTTATGATGCTTTACTTCTCCAAATGATGCTTGCCTCTTCCATGCAGCGATGCCATTCTTTGTTTCACTCTTCAAACAACGATTTCTAATTTTTTTTGCTGCATGGTAATCTAAAGATTGTGAACTGATGTCTCCCCAGATCAGATGGCATATAAATCTTTGTGATATTTTAGTGTTCGATGAAAACAACTGTGCTCATTTGAGACTAACTGGAATATTTTAATGAGAGAAATTAGATCATAGGTTGCAAAAAGAAAATAATGATGAAGTCTATAGCGTTCATTGGTTTGTTGAGAGGGATAAAAAGCCAAAATGTCAACATTTTTTTGCACTTGGGTCTGTGACACTGATCTATTAACTTCTGCTTCAATCTAATCTCTCCAATAACAAATAACAATGTAAGCTTTGCTTGTTGTTTTGTTTGTCTATCTGGGAAAGCAGAGGGAGGAAGAGAGGGTAGCTTTCTTTGTCCAGAAGGGTGCTTGGATTTCTGTATTAGCCATCTGAGCTAGTCTGGTAAATTCCAATAGTGGGGAGAGTTCCTAACTCATCACAAGATTGATGGCAATGAATTTATAAATACCTCTAAGGCAGCTATTACTTGCAGTCTCAAGTACTTTTAATTCACACAAACCTACCTCATATCACAGCTAATGGAATGGTAATACTACTATTTGTTTGTGCAACAGGGAACTTCTGATATATATAAATAAAAAGCAGTACTAGAGACAAAGGCAGGTGTTACACTTGTCCTGTCCTGGTTGGAGTAACTGCAATAGTATCCATACTGCACATTGAAGTTAGTAGGAACAGGCAGCAGAGTGCTTCCTGGGTAAATCCAGGTCTGATACTAGTGATGTTTTTGGTGGGCAAAGTTCAACACAGAAAATGGACTGATAGCCCAAATATGTTAAAAAAGGACTATAATATAGCGCATAACTGTGGTTACACTTGGAAGAAGCATCTGGAAAACATGGTATCATCTTAAAATTAAATAAATCCTACTTTAAGCACCAATATACATTTCTAAAAAGTTTCTTTTTCAAGAGCTCAACATTATAAAAGCAGCATAATGAGATATATCTCATGAAGAGTAGAATGAAATAATGCAGAACAACAACCACCCCCAAAGGGGGAAAAAAAAAACCAACCAAAAAACACCCAAAATACCCCCCAAAACAAACAAAACCAACCTATATGACTACAAATCATCTACAAGAAAATATTTTCTCCTTTGACAATATTTTGGCCTCGAAGGGGTGGGGGACATTCCAGTTGTCCCAACACACAGGAATATTCTCATGCTTCCAAAATCCAGGCATTAAAAGAAAATCTGCCAAGTTCTGCATACAGTGTATAGCAAAAAATGAGGGTATATTTCAGAATTCCTATGATGGTCTCTGCTGAGGTCCACTGGACATCTGAAAGTCAAGGCTGCAATGTTCTCTTACCATGCTGACAAAGTATCTAAAAGTCTGTAAGACTAGAACTCCAAATCCAGATATCATACACACCTTAATAATTATCAAAACAATCAGAAATCAGTTCCTTACCAGCGAGGCACTAAAACAGAAATACCACAGTGGCATGTAAGATCATTTACCACATTAGAAATCAAAATACTTAAGAATGACTTAAGAATAGAAAGATAAGTCTGTTACAAATAACAGCTAGTTACAGATTCACATCAGTGTAAGATGAGCTTTCAGGTATTTAAGACATCAGATCTGCTGCTCCTAAGTTGCTTATCTAAAGACAGCAAAGCAGGGAAATAACATTCAGACTTTTCACAAGTAAAAAAGCTACTATTAAGTTACACATTAGTCTTAAGTCAAGAACTTAAGGAGTTCAATCAGAATTTTGCAATAGCAGCTTATGCTAAAGACACATATGTTCATACATGTATATATATGTGTAAAAATTTTATTTTTATATAACTAAATCATATATACTTGTATAAGCATTTATATATATAGTTAACGTTTTAATGACATTCATAAGCTATAGCTAGATTATAAACATAAGAACAGAGGAAGCTTAGCCAATGCACGATCCTCATTACGCCTAGGGAAGAACATAATTAGCTATTAGTCTTGACTTGTATTAACATTTTAAGAGAACTAAACACACTGAAGTTCATCTCTCACTCCTCTTCCCACTTCCAGGTGTTGGTTATGTCATTGAGCAGTGTTGATGCACCTGATTCGGGTTCCTTGCAGAAAAAACTCTTACCCATGTCCACAGCACAGTTAAGTTCAAATTCCTAACTGAGCACAAACATACTGAAGACTTTCGGTCAAGGAGACACATCCCAATTCATGCTCTATCAAAATCTGACATGCACACAGTGAAGACATAAAGGCTTTACACCATTTGCTGAGAAACCCTGAATTACTCAGTAGTCGCGCTAGGAGACAATAGCAGTAGTAGTTGTACTAGCAGAGACAGCACAAGGCAATACCAGTGAAAATGTGGCTATGGCCAAGAGACAAACACCTGCTAAATTTTTGTTTTCTTCCTAATGCACTTGCTGCTAAAGTACTTGAATGATGCAGTCATACACAACAAACTTTTATAAATTCAGATAGCTGTGTCCAGAGGTGAAGAAATTCTACAAAAACTGACTAAAAAATTATTTTAATAACATGTTTATTTGGTCATGAGGCAGGTGTACATAAATGCAAGTAAATGCAATATAAAACTAGATATTGCTCCATACTTTTATAGTAGAGCACAATTTCTCATATTCAGTGGTTGCTTCCTTCAGCCAGTTCCTCTTTAGCCAGTTCCCACCATTTGGAAAGGACCGGGGAATGAGATGACCTTAATCCTGTTCTCAGTTACCAATTAAGTAAAAATCCAATGTTGGTAGAAAACAACTTGCATCAATTTATACTATGACTGTACCTACGCTAAAAATAAACAGAATAAGTGTAATTTAATAACACATGAATACATAATTTTATTATTTGTCAGAAACAAAATGCCTCCTCCAACAAAGACACTAATAACTCAACATAAAGATCTGTATGATGACTTTGGAAAAAAAACAACAGTATTCCAAGTAATTAAAAAAGTAGTTGCAAAAACATTGTAACAGACTAGATGACAAAATCTGATTAAAAACAAACAAAAAAACCCAACCAAAAACAAAACTAGGGAGAACTGTAACAGTATGTACAGCCAAGAAGGACTAGAAGAAGATGAAAGGATAGCTATCAAAATGTTTGTCTTCCCTGTCAAGTTGTCCTCCTTTGCAAACTAGGAATTTCTCAAACAAAACATCATCTCCAACAAAACCAAACACAATCAACTGCATGTAATTCAAAGAATGTAAGGATACTGTTTGAGAAATAATTGTATTTCTATATCCTTTTTCAAGTCTCATCTTCCTCCAAAACAAACTGACAGCTGCCAGCCTTAGAAAACAAAAGGTCAGGCGTTCACATGCATAGCTTTTATAAAACAGTACGCAGACTAAAATAATTTATTTTTAAAATATACTGATTAATGTTCCATATTAGAACTAGGTAACAAGTGGGAGATGAGTTTCAGGAAGCTAAAACCCAAGGAATACTTTGCCATATTCCTGTAACTTTGTGCACTGACCATACAAATACTCTCTGCTCACTCACTCAGTGTGCTGTCAATAAAGGAAGGGCTCCCTTGAAGACAGCAATTCTTAAATGCTGTTGACAACTACATCTGCTTTTTGCCTGAACTCTAAATGTACCCTTGGGAAAGCAAGCAATGAGCATGTTAGGCTCAACCATCTCAAAACACAGTTTTTTAAAGGGGTGCATCCATATAAACAGCTAGAACCGCTCTCGATATTCTAAAAGGGAAATAATTAGGCCCATTACTGGCATTGTAATTTTGTACTGTAAGGCACTAAAGTCAGCAAGTTCAAAATATTCCTCTGACATTTTCTTTCCACAGGATTCTGGTTGTCGTTTCTTTGTGCTCTCCAGATGGAGATAGCCACTTCTTTCCACAGTGAAATTGCAAGTTCATTTCTAACAGCAAGTTAAAAAAATAAAAAGAAAAAAAAAAACAAAAAACAACCCACTGCCAAAAATCTCCACAAGGTAAGAAAACTTCCAAGTTTTCTTGTAAGGGAAAGGTATCAACTAAAGTCTAGAGGACATAGCTGCACACTGAAAACTGCTAGGCTTTACAGAAACCTAGACATTCCTAGGGCAATCTGAACAACCAAAGATGAGAACTTTCAAGTCAAAACTAAAATGCATTAATGGCTGGCAGCAATTAAATAAACTATTTTGATGAGTTTCAGAATCATATTTGTAGGAAAAAAAAAAGTAAAAGATGCAAATGCACTGCATTTTGAAAATACAATTCCTACCAAAAGACACTAGGAATCTATTTGGGAATCTGTAGATACATCAAGGGCACATTAAATAGATGACCTAAGCCTCTACTAATATAAAAAATACAATCTGGAGTAAAAGTTAAACATATATCAAAGCCTCATGTTTGGAATAGAAATACATCTATGGAATAGAAATGTGTCTTAAAAGTGTCTGCCTAGTAGACAAGCTATTCATAACCAACACAAAACCTAAAATGCTCTTCTATGTGAACACAAGATATATATTAAAGTCTGTTTTGCTTTGAAGTATATTCTGCTTTCCATTTATGTTCTCAGAAGACTGGAGTTACCCCACCAAAAATAGAAAATGGCTGTAGATAGTTCTCTTTTGAAGTCAGAACTACACCGCTCTGACCTGAACATGCAAGCCAATATTGACAGCAAATGTTCATTACTAACGCTCCTGAAATGTGTTCAGCTTTTGAACCACACAAAACAGGTATATTCTCCTTTTTCCAGCATGGCAACAAGAAGACTCAGCTGCTGCCAGAAAAACACTTTTCACTATGCTAATTTTAAATGCACACACTACAAAGGCATCCAGCAGCCACAGGCCCTTTCTGTATCTAGCAGAAGCTCAGTAGTGCAATGTGCAGTACAAGTCAGATTACCAAAACCACTTTTGCATGGATGAATAGTGGAATGTGTTCATAAAACTCAGTATGAAATATAAAAATAATCTGACGGCTTAAAGAACCCCAGGCAACCCAAGGCTTGTCAGATGTGGAGTCACACTAAAAAGAAATTGACAAAATGAAACTACTTAAACTAAATGTACATTTCTGACTGCAAGCTGGAAACAAAAAACACAGTAGATATTTAAAGCAGAAGTATCAGTTATGCTAACAGTGAGGCGAGTGAACTAGTCAGATGAAGATTATTAAATAAATTTGCAGGACTGTATATGGCAAGTTCCAGTTAAAGAAAAAATAGATTAAACCAATATTAATGAAATTTCCATTTGATGGACTAGATTTTTAAACACTACAAGATAGAAAGAAACTATGAGGAACTCCAAAAGCAGTTTAAACAGGCTGTACATCAAATCTTCAAACTGACAAATATGCTTCTCTGACAGATTTCTCATACTCACTAGACACATGCACGTTAGAGGTTTCACAGTCTAATCTTGAAATTACAGGTTTCAAACACAGGCAACCAACAAGAGCTTAGAACTGAATTCTGACATGCCATATGGAAAAAAACCCAAGGAAACTATGAAAGCACCGTGTCTGATTTCAGTAAACAGTACAGTGAAAAGAACCAAAATAGTTTAGTGCCTTTTAAAGGTAACCAAAGTCTCCACTTAATAAACTTAAGAGAAAATTACATTTAATCTAGTCTGTGATAAATCAGAGTAGAAAACACACTTTACTATATTTGATGTGTCTCATAAGAGAATCTCACAATGAAAAGGTACCTAGTAAAAAAGTACCAGACATGCTATGCCTTGAATTTCAAGGATCAGGCTATGCTATACTCTGGAAGCTGTTCAAAGGAAAGATTCTGCAAATATTCACACTAGTTTGTTCTTAAAAGCATAATGATCTTGACATCTAAGGCACAGTGGAAAGTTTACAAGTTTCACTCTTCATGTTTGCAGTTTGTGCAGATGTAGTTGCAGGAGTGCAACTAAAAAAAATAATTAAAATATGCAAGTGTTTTTGAAACACTGTTCCTATCATTTACACAGGCTCAAGAAGTCTAAATGGAATCTGTACTCCTGTGTAAGTGCACAACTTCGTTTCAATGCAAATCCTCACTCAAAAATCCAGAGTAAAGGAGAAATGTCAGAAGTCACCATGCATTTATATTACATTAACTGCTATAATACTGAAGACAAAG
Organism: Psilopogon haemacephalus; assembly: GCA_013396835.1. Taxonomy (NCBI): domain Eukaryota; kingdom Metazoa; phylum Chordata; class Aves; order Piciformes; family Megalaimidae; genus Psilopogon; species Psilopogon haemacephalus. The sequence continues at coordinate 82,671 of VWZI01023510.1, forward strand.
TGGTACTAGCAATATAAATTACTCTAAAAACAAGGGGAAAAGAAGTTTCTTTTAAAACAGAGATGACACTAAATTTGAAAATATCTTCTTTCAGTTAATAGAAGAGAAATATATTTTCTTTAAAAACATGATCAAGCCATAAGTCCTACTTAAAATAATCACTTTGGATCAGTCTACTAGGAATAAGGGTGGTGTAGAGAGGTGTCCTATCTGTTACTTTTGACAAGAGTGAATTCTGCAACACCACTATTTTTGTGCATATTTTAATGCATCCTAGACTAAATCAATCTTAACAGACTTACTGATCTGAAGGAGTGTGAGGTGAGGTTCTTAAAGTATTCTTTATTAATATAATTAGAAGTTGCAGAAACAACTTGTAATATAAAGGCACAGGAAGACAGTTTTGATAAAATATTTCAATCAAACAGTAACTTACAGTACAAAAAGACAACTGTAATACACATACAAGCCCCAAACAATTCATTCAAAAATATTTCACTGAGTTCATCAATAATAATGGGCAATGACTAAAAATATAAATTGTTATCATACAATAAATATTTGATAGGTGCAAACAGAACAAGATTTATTGCTCTCCACAAAGTTTCCCTGTAGTGTTTTTTTGTTGTTGTTGTTTTAGTTTGGGGGTGTGGTTGTGTTTGTGGGTTGTTTTGTTTTTGTTTAGTTAGGTTTTCCCATGTTCCAAATTCCTTTCATAATTAGCTTCAGTAGCTCACTTCTGAGGGAAACAAACCTCAAACCAAACCTGATGGGACATTCTGATATTTACAGAACTGCCTTGAGTAGTAACCAAAACTGGCAGTACTTGTTTCTTTACAACATAAACAATCATACTCCACACAGCCACTGGGAAATGTGGCAGATGTTTAAAAAACAAAAAAACAAGGTGAACAAACAAACAACAACAAGAAACCCACTAAAACCTATTAAATTTAATGATAAATCAAGGCTTTCATAGCAGGATAGTGTTACCTAGGTCTGAGGGTATGTCTATTTTCTTCAAATAAGGAGATTTTGATGAAAAATAATATGACCCTTCCTTGACAGAGCAAGGATGTAAAATTGTTTTCAAAAAAGGGGAGTAATAAAAACTAAAATCCGTATTGTTAATCTGTATTATAACTACGGAAAATAAAACAAGGGATTGGGAGCAAATTAGGATGACATAGGCAAAGATATCTTAAGGTGAGAATTCTGAATGCTAAAATAGCCTTAATCTCGTCATCTAGGAAACCAAAAAGCACCATCTTTATATGGCTCCACTTTTTGAGCTTTCAGCACGAAGGAGCAGTCAGTGAGTTTGCCATGTTCCTCACCACGCAATTGCAGCAATTTGGTAAAAGAGTTTCCAACCACTCTTTGATGCAGTATGAGAGGCATACTAACTTTGCTCTCGGAAGTAGCACATACTACCTTGCTCAGAGTGCTAACTAGCCCAAACAAAATATTTCTTAAATTTGTTTATAGAACTATATTAGTTTCCTTCATTACTGTTACAAGAAGCAATATGCGTATGTTGCCTAAGAGTATCTTTTTATGAATAAGCCTTCAGAAAATGAAGCATTAGACTAGCTCGAAAAAAAAAATTAGGAGCAAACTTTGAAGTGAATGCTTTTAGCAATAGTTCAGGTTTTTATAAAAACTGTAATTTATGAGAACAACTCCAGGTTTATACAAATCTTAACAACTCAATTTTAATTGCACGGGGAATAGTCAAATAGTTCAAGAAAAGGAATCTAGAATGAATATAGCTTAATCAATTTAGTTGGTAAATCGAAGTAAAAACATTCTACAAACTCCATTATACTTGAATTCAACAGAATTGGAATGATGTTAACTGAACTAACTTTCAGGACATTATTATTCCTAGTAAGGGTTGTTCTAGCATAAGCATATAGTTTTATAAGTTCTTCAAAGAGTAATAAAGGACCACTGAAATTTTAATTTTGAGAATTATTAACGTCAATGCAAGACAGCATTTTTTCTCCACTACTTGTGCAGAAACCAATAAACAAAATAATTTTCTTTGGTTTATGCTTAACTACACTGGACTGGTGAATTTTTAGACAAGCTTCTATCCCCAATTTACATTAACATAAATCCTTTTATTGTAGTCTCTCTCCAATTACCTCTGTTGAAAGAAAGTTTGCTCATACCGTGATTTCCTGCTAAAACCACTCACGTATATATACTTGCATGAAGGGTACAATAATTATGTTAAGTAATATTTCCAATGTCAGAACTACAAAAGACATCAAATGAACATTAGTTCAAATGATATTCAAGTTTATGACAATCTTTAAAAAAAAACAAACAAACAAACAAACAAAAAAAAAAAACCAGAAAACCCCAAACCCACAATGTCTAAGCATAGTAAAATACAGTGTAAAACCCCTTAAAATTGGACAGTAAACATGGGAATCCTGCGCTCACCATAGGAATGTACTGCACAGCATTGACATGAAAGCTTGTTAAATTTGAAACAATACAGACAGCTAGATTTACCTGGATGTGAATGCCACTTCAAAGTGTTTAAACAAACACAAAAATGAGAAAATGTCAGGAGAAAAGGCCTTTAAAACAGGCCATCAGTCTAAAACTTGACTTTCCAAGTAAGAACATCAGCTTCACAAAACTGTGACACTAATGCAGTTTTATGTAAAGTACTGACACACAAGCTGTCAATTAAGCTATCACAGTCTTTTTTTTACCTACTCCCTTTTAAGTAGTTAGAGAGAAGAGCCAATAGTAGCTCAAGTTCTAATTCAGTAAGTACCTTGTCTGTTTGCAAACAAACATTTTAACACCATAAAATTATCTAGTTTTATGGTATTTAGGAAAAAAAAAAAAAGATAAACTAGTTGTGTTTTTTATTCTTTTCTCTTTTTAATACACAAGTTCAAGATTTCATTTTTTAGTGTTTTTGCAATAGTGTTTCAGCAAGCATTGCAAAAAGTTTCCAGTGGGGACTACCTCACATTGCTACTCAATTGTGCAAGGTATTCACGCAGCTCTTTTGCAGCCTGGAATCTACCATATCGCTTCTTTGGGTTGGCACACTCGTCCAGCAAGGCCTCAAGTCGGCCATCTTTGGCAATTTCAGCTGGGGGGTCATGAAGTAGTCCTCCAGAAGTGCCACGCCATGTGGCATGTCTTGATAAAAGGTTCTGACAAATAGCATAGTAATTGTGGTCCACAGTGACACGAGCGCAAAGTATCTCCTTTGAGAAGGACAGACAAGCTTCTTTGTCACAGTCATCGAATTTGCTTTCATACCACACATCCCAGTTTTCAGGTTTATCTGTGAAATGTAAAGAGACAGTAAAAAATAAAGTGAGAGAGTAGGAAAGAGCACAGATATGAATACAATCAATACACAGCAGACTGGTAATACTTAGAAGTAGAAACCAACTTAGATGAACTCCTAAATGTTCTAGCCTAAGCTTGTGTCTGACAGTTTGACCTGCCCTTCTGCTGAAATGGTCATAGCAATACAAAAAACAGGAGGAAAAAAGAAAAAGGGTAAAATGGATAGCAAAGAGAAAGACGCAGAAAAAATGAGCCCATTAGACACATGAAATCTACATTCAACACATGAAATCTACATTCACAGAGGTACCTGGAGGGAAAAAACTTAGCACAGTCAAATAAAAGAGAAGGATCCACCCCTGAAGTGGAGACAAACAAAAGCTAGGAACATGAGTCATTATAGCACCAGAGATTTACTTTCTCCCGTTGCCCTGGGAACTAAGACTGTTAAGTGGTCTACCAGCAAACAAAAATCCCATATTGCAAAGTAATTGCCTTAAACTTCTGAAACAGTATCTGCCAGCTTCTTATTTTAGACATGGCAGTTACTAAGAAGTGTACATTAAAAAAGCAGATGCAGTACCAATAAACTTTAAAGGAAGAAAAAAAAAAAACCAAACACCAAAACAAAAGAGAACAAATGGCGTTTATGTACATGTATAACCTCTTCCTTATACATAAAAATTATCAAAATTTGAAGGTGTAATTAGTGGCCTTGCTAAAAACTTTTAACTTAAAACATGACTTCATATTTCATACAAAAGTAATACACAAAAGGTTACTAAATGTGACATCTCCTGAGTTCTTACTACTCAGTTTTGTTAAAAAACTTTCATCTTAAGTTTCTAGACTACTGCCAGCTTCAAGAACACATCCTTATCATGGAGTCTTTACCACTCTGCTGTAAAAAGAAAAATTCTGTCCCCAAGTTAGTGAGTCTACCCATTCCTTGTGCACTGCAAGGCAGTCTGGAAAAACATATGCCAAAGGATGACTTCTGAAACTGTGAGAATGTGAGACAAAATTTGCACAATAAACAGCAGACTCAAAAGGAGAAAAAGCCTCCAAAGGAGAATGGGTAAAAAGAACTCCTGCAAACTTAGCTATGAGATCCCACACCAACGCAACTGGACAGAATGTACATAATTCACATATTAATCACTTTAGGCAGACATTGCTCAATGAAACTTTCCAGAACATTAATGCAGTCAGTATTAAATATCAAGTTCATATAGTGACTGAGAACTTTGTGTCCTCATTTGTTTTCTGTTTTCTTGATTAGTGGTCAGGTAATTTTACTCTAACTAACACACACACACAAAACCAAACCACCAGACACACACACAAAAAAAAATAAAAAAGCCAAACAAACAAGAATACACCAACCAAAAACAAAAAACACCCCCCACACACAAAATAAACACCCCAGAACAACTCAAACCATAAATGCACACACCATGAAAACAAAAAAATCCCCCAAACATACTTCCTTGTAGAAAAATATGTCAATATAAAAGAAAGCCTTAAAGTCTTCAAGTTAATTCTGCAGCTGAGCATATGAAGTCTTTTTACAAAGCTTAAAAAACCCTCTTCATTCAGCCAAGGCAAACTGGAATCACTTGGCCTACTGCCATGAACTTCTACAGAATCTAGGATTTCATGTTCAGTGTGTCTAGCTCTTAGGTTTGTAAAGTTTTGTTTACAAACTCAAAAGGAACGTAAACCCATGTAATGACACTTTGTCAAACATCTCTCCTGCTGCCATTGTTTTGAGCTTTTACAGACTACAGAAAGATGAATGCTTTTTCACTGTTCTCATTTGGAAAGAGCACTAAAATTACCCATTGCTTCAGCTCCATTATTACAGAGCACCAACCTGAACAACTAAACCGCAGACAGGCTTTGTAATTAAGGCAAAGTGAGCAGTAAGACTATCTTGTCATTCACAGAAAACAATGCCAAGAATATTCCATACTTATAGATGCGTGGCAAAAACTAAAGCTAAGGCAGACTACTCAGTAAGCCCAGCTGTCTGTATCTGGCCACCCTTCTGTACAAATCCTTTCAACACCCAAACCCTCCCACTCCCACCTCTCCATTTAAACAGTCTTACAGAGATTAAAAGTATACATAAATTAACTTCAGGTAAACTCAACACTTCATATGATGGACAAATTGGTAAGTTAATTAGCAGCCTAATTACTGAAGAAAGTTAATTAGCTTGTTAATTAGCAGTCTAATTCATTAAGTCACCAAAATGGGTATTGAGCAACTACACCTACTTAAATATTGTGCTTGAAGAGGAAGAGGCAAGAAATCTGTGAGGAGGGAAGAGAAAGAAGACACTTACTCTGTCTGATTAACCTTTTGTCTGCTACCAGAACATTTTCTGCATCTACAATGATAACTTTCCCATCTCTTGGTCCAACTGCAAAGTTGTCAAAGCTGACATCGAGGAGGTAGAGTGCAAATTCAAAGTCATTATTTGTCAGCTGTTCAGCTATTTCCATTAATTGCCAGGCCAGATCCACTCGTTTCTCCCATGGTGCGTTAAAGTAACTCCACAGCTCTTCTCCGACATAATTGACAGCCACCATTCTTCCACATGCTCCTAAGTACTTTGCGAACGGCCAACCCTCATCAGATGGAAAACTCTGTATACAAGAAGATATTTTAAAGTTTTCATTAATACAAACCGGCTTAGATTTTAAAAGTCTGTTCAATAAAATGTGCAAAAAGACACCTGTAAATACCCGCTGACACTACATTTCCGTAATTCTAAGCTTCAAAAGGAAAGACGAAACAGAACAAAAATACATTTATGCGAGCAAGAGGACCTGCTGGATTACTAAAAAGTTAGAGGACTTGAAATAATACACAATCCATATCTAGCTTCCCACACATTACATATACTCACGTATATATGCATGATTCCACTCTCTTTCTCCACTGGTACTTTATACACATCTGTTGCACTAAGGCAAGTATACTTTCCACCAACATAAATCTGCATCTGGTATATTTAATTAATACAAATTTTTTAATAACTTAGGAGTTTTTAAAACTACACCTCCTTCTCTTCAACACTCCCTCCCTTCCTATTTTTTTATTAGTTGATTGGATTCCTTTGAGGATACTCACATTTGAAGATCTCTCCCAGAAAGTGTCACAGAATAGATTAAAGTACAAAAGAAATCTTAGGATTTCTTTTCTTCTACTACTACTAAACAATCTACCTCTGAATTGCTATGCACATGTTTTGTCTGTTACATACACCCACACAGCATTTTTATCAGAAGTAAAATCTGTCTCAAATAGTAGCTTTCTTAGAAGTAAACATAAGAGACTTAAAAGTAATAACATACCACAAGCATTTAAAAAGCCCACAAAACACACCAGTGTATTTTTCCTATTTCAGTTGTGCTGAACATACCCTAAGACTTCATTACGAGAGGATGAACATTTAAAATGTATCTTTCATGTATCACGAAGAAACTATAGAAATATTAAACTAAGAAGCCCAGGATACATCTAAGTTATTCATGTTTAAGAATATTAGGTACACTGATTTTAATAATTTGGAAATACTATTATGTGGGCATGCTCCTTCCCTGTGCACTAGCTTGCTATTGTGTCATCAGAAGCAAGTGATAATCATTTCTGCAGTTGTAACACAGCAAAGATTTTACCACACTTGAGTTGAACATGGGTTTCAGTCTGACAGAAAGCTTCATACTTCCTGCAATCCATCATTACAGAAAACATTTAAGGTAAATTGTGAAAGAGAGATACTGGAAGGAAACGCATCATTGTAGAACAAATCTGACAGAAAATAGTGTGCCTAGCACTCACTTATCCTTTATGCATCCCACTTAAAAAAAAAAATTAGAGAAGTGCTTATGGGGATGTGTTCCTCTGTGATCTGTGCTAGATTGTATGGTCCCGCTCTGGCAGGGAGGTTGGACTCAATGACCTCTTTGGGTCCCTTCCAAGCCCTAACATCCTGTGATGTGCCCTTAATTTTATTTGTGTCTGTGCTTCCTTTGATAGCTTTTTTTTTTTCTTTTAAATAATTTTATCTTAAGCACCAGGCATCAGCTGACACTAAGGCAAGGTTGCAATACTGATTCTGGCCAGAAACACCAGAAGTTCAGTAATACACAAGGAACTTCAAATCACATTCACTCCCAAGAATACATATTTATTCTTGAAATGCAGGCAGCAAAAAGCCATATTCAATTCACAAAGTAAGACTAAAGCCTTGAAAAACAACCAAAACAGATCTACTTTGACCACAACAGTCCCTGCCTATGGCAGGGGTTTGGAACTGGATGATCTTTGAGGTCCCTTCCAATCTAAACCGTTCTATGATTCCGTAATAAAACAAATCATCAATACACACTCCAATCTTTACTCACAAAGCTAACTTCTATATTTCACTAGTTGTTTTCTATGTAAACATGCTCCAATGGCAGGAAATAAGTCTAATTAAAAAGACTACTAACAGGCCTCTGACCCAAAAGGTCACTTGGGATCAACAAATCCTCTACCAATACCCGAGAGGAAAATTCTTATACTTATCTTCTCTGCATTTTAAAAGATGATACTGGTAAATACAGGAAGAAAAAACAAAATTAAACACCTGCTCAGCATTGCAACAAGTTTCTTTCTTTAGCATTTCACACCTGCTGTAGGTAAAAACAAAAATACTGGAGACATTATCTACTAAGCTATTTCACTATAAAACTGGAATCTTAGTTACAGAAGTTTTAAATACTAAAGCTTCTGAGGAACACGAGTGCTTCCATGGTGCAACTTCTCGCGGCAATTCATTGTGAATCATTATAAAAGCAAACAATACAGAGGTGACTAGGAAAAGGGAAAGAAGGAAAAAAAAAAAAAAAAAAGAGTAAAGAACAGATTTGAGCACTCCTCTCTATTTCTATGCCACTTATACTGGAGAGCATTCTTAAGAGTGCTCTCACTTTGGAGAGCCTACAGCCTAGCAAACCAGTTTGCCTACCTACACCATATTCATTTTCCATCCTTCTAAAAGCCTTTCAGAGAGAGAAGACACAGGATCAAAGTTTCTGCTCTGGAAGCATACTTATTGCCAGCTTCTATGCTAAGTCGCTCAAAGACCCATCCTTGTTTACACAATGTCAGCTAAGGATTGTTCACATATCTTGTTCCAAAGAGATCTACTTCTGATGCCACAGCAAGGAAGAACATGAGGTGCTTAACTTACCAGCATAAGGGCAGCCTTTGCCGAACTTCTATTTTGATAAAGTCAAAATCTTAACCTTTTAAGGAAAGTATTATTTCTCAAACCTCAAAATACTTAACAGAAGGTAGCATCAGAGCACACAAGATTACCATTTTAAGATCCCCATTCTGAGCACAATCCTTATGGTGTTAGGACATGCTGTTTAATGTTATCTCTCAGCAAGAAGATGAGCTTTCTAGTTTGCACAAATGAAAAATGCTCACTTTCACAATGTAAGTGGCTTTTAAAAAAGGGCATGACTTAATGGTCATTAAAATCCTTTCTGTGAGATATAATTCAAGGATTTTCACTAAATGTTAGAGGCTTTAATTGAGCTCTCATCTAAAATAAAGGCTGAGTATCAGGTTAACTTGTACCTTAGCTGCTAGCAGTCTTTACTCGGAACATTTCAGAACACTGCAATCTGTTCATTTACAGTTTTAAATTGTTAATATAATTTTGAGATAGTAAAAAAGTATTTAGATCCTGCTGGTAGCTGAGCATCCATTCCAGACTATTCTGGCTCAAAATGACCTTTACAGAATTTTCAAGAACTCTCCAAAGTTTCTAGACAGCAAATTTTGTCTATAAAATACATATAAACAAAATAAAACCATAATCAGTATATGCTGTTGACACAGTTGGCCATCTTTACAGCAAAAGCCTTTAAGCTAACCTTTAAAATGACAAGACTAGAAGACAAGCATAGAGGAAATTGTTGTATTTACCACTGCAAAAAAGAGCCCTTCTTGGTTGGTTAAAAGGACACCACACCCACATTAACAACAGAGTAAGTTCACAGCTTCCGGAGTGCCAACTATTTGGACATCTACTCTATTTTCATCACCAAACCTAACCATATAGGCAAATACAGTCATGAAAAGTCCTGAGGATGACACAGAATTAAATTTGATGGGCTTGAAATTAGTATCTTTTCCAGCAATTATACCATTCTATGTCTGTCTATAGTGCTGGAGACTGTCCTCAGAAGTCCATACCCCTGAGGCCCCAGAGAAAGTCAGGATGAAGGAAGAATTTGCCTTGGTTGAGAGGACTGGGTCAGCACCCAGTTAAGCAATCTGGACATCCATAAATCCATGGGTTTTGATGGGATGCTGTGGTAGTTTAGAACTGGGATGAGCTGGGGTTAATTCTCCTCTAATGCTGTGTTTTGCAGTGCTGTAGCTGAGCATTGGTTTTGCCCTAGGTAGGGGCCAAATGCCCACCATAGATGACCCGTGGGTGCTGACAGAGCTGGTGGAAGTCACTGCTAGGCCACTCTCCATCATCTTTGTTAAGTCATGGGGAATAGGAGAGGTGGCTGAGGACTGGAAGAAAGTAAATGCCACTCCAGTATCCAAAAAGGGCAATGAGAAGTTCTCAGGTAACTATAGAGTGGCCAGCCCCACCTTCATCCCTGGAAAGGTGATCAAGCAACATGTTCTTGGCACTGCCTCAAGGGACAGCAAGGATAAGAAGGTCACAGGGAGCAGTCAACATGGTTTTACCCAGGAGAAGTCATGTTTAACCAACCTAATAGCCTTTTAAGAGGACATAAGCAGGTGGACAGACGATGGTAGTGCAGTGGATGTGTTTTATCTTGGTATCACAAAAACATCTGACACCATGTCCCAAAGCATCCTTACAGGCAGACTGAGGAAGTATGGTCTGGGTGATTGGGTAATGAGGTGGATTGAGAACTGGTTCAAGGAAAGAATTCAGAGATTTGTGGACAATGGGCAGAGTCTAATTTGAGGTCTGTACCTACTGGAGTCCTTCTGAGATCAGTGATGGGACCAGTGCCTTTCAATATATTCATCACTGACCTCGATGAAGGAACAGAGTGGCTGACACCTGAAGGCTGTGCTGCCACTCAGTGAGACCCAAAAGGGCTGGAAAGTTGGCGAGAGAGAAGCTGAATGAAATGCAACAAGGACAAGCATAGAATCTTGCATCTGGGAAAGAACAACCCCATGGACCAGTACAAGTTGAGGACTGACCTCTTAGAGAACAGCTCTAGTAAAAACAACCTGGGAGTCCTGGTGGACAACAGGATGACTATGAGCCAGCAACGCACCCTTGTGGATGAGAGGGCCAAGGGCATTCTGCAGTGTATTAGTAGGTGTGTGGCTAGTAGGTCAAGAGAGGTTCTCCTCTACTCTGGTGAGGTTGCATCTGGAATATTGTGTCCAGTTCTGGGTCACTTGGTTGAAGAAGGACATCAGGGAACTGCCTGCTAGAGTCCAGCACACAGCCAAAAAGTAGATAGAAGGAACATTTTTCCTTATGAGGAAAGGCTGAGACAGCTGAGGGGTGAACTTAATAATGTTTATAATTATGTGAAGGACAAGTGTCAGGAGGATGGAGCCAGGCTCTGCTCAGTGATGTTCAATGATAGGATAAGGGACAGCAGGTGCAATGCTGGAGCAGAAGAAGTTCCACCTAAAGATAAAGGAAAAGCTTTATCACAATAAGAGTGACAGAACACTAGAACAAGCTGCCCAGAGAGGTTGTGGAGTCTTCTTCACTGGAGGCATTCAAGATCCACCTGCATGCTTTCCTGTGTGACCTACTCTAGGCAATCCTGCTCTGGAATGGGGGCTGGACTAGATGATCTTCTAAGGTACCTCCCAGCACCTAACATTAAATCTCACTAACTGAACCTACTATGCAATAAGGATGACATCATCCAGTCTTCAGATTTTATCTGTAGAATCCACAGCAATAAATGAAGGTAGTATGCATAGAAAACACCCACAAGTTCAAGGTAAGTCAAGTGACAACATTCCACAGTTTGATGTCTGAGGGTTTTTCAGTTGTTGTTGGTTGGGTAGTGCAGTTTTCATTAGTTGAGGTCTTTTTGGTGTGTTTTCTTTTGTTGTTGTCTTTAGCAAAATAACCTTCCAGGAAAAAAAAGTATTTGGTAATTCAGTGTTCTCCATTCTACCAATATAAGGAAAATTCATGCCCGTTGCATCAATAACCACCAAAATGAGACTTTAGGTCTGTTGTTCATCAAATTAAACTAGTTCTCTACCAAGGAATGTGTCATTTCACTTGAAAAGCAGCAAGTAGGAGCTGGTGTTAAAGCATAACCCTCAGAGAAATCTAGGAAAGAAAAAAATATTTCACTCTAGTAAGTGGGATCAAGTGTCACAGAGCAAAATTCAAAATATTGCCTACCACCATCTATCAGGAAAAGGCTAAACAGCTTCATATTATGGAAGCATAAATGTGTGTAACCATGCTTTATGTGTATCTTATAAATACAAATTTACATCTCCAATTGGGGACCATTTCACCAAATGCATATAACATTTTCATAGTACAGGATTTTAACAGCACACAATGCAATATATGCAGCTGCTACAGACACAATGCCCATATGTTTTTATTTAGGTATGACTTCGGACCACCAGACTTCTTTTCTACCCATCTCTAATATTCCAGTGCTGCTTTGCTTAATGCCATTGCCTCCCTTTCCAAATATAAATTCAACCACAAACAGTAGAATCTGTCAAAGGCTGTGCTACCTTTGGAAGTGAAGGTGTCCGTCCCTTCTAACCCGTCAAGCACAGTCATTTCAACCCCTCCCTTCACATCATTAGGAGAGCCATGTAGTTAGTACTTGCTTGGCTGGTGTTCAGATCCAGGTTATCACATCATCACAGCATGATAGCACTGGCAAACAGAAGGAGAAGGCCTAAATAGCTAGGTGCAGAAGAGAGGAAAGGAGTTAAGAGGACCTTTCCTTTCCAGCAGTAGCAGGTATTTTGAAAGCACAGTGTCTGTCACAATGGTACACTGATCTTCAAAACATATCTATTATACTTCCTGCCTTGTGTACACTTACTTCATTACAGACAGGAAATTCCAGGAGCAGTCTGGTTTATTAAGTGAACATCCTAAGCATTACTAGTAAAATAGCTGCATGCCACACTGTAACAGATATATTTATAACTCTGTGGCAATAAAAAGATCTTTTGACAACAGGAGCACAGGGAATACTGCCAACATCTGCACATGTACAAACAACATCTCTGTTTTGGCTCACCTCCAACTGGCATGCAACAGCCACATATACACTTCATTACCCAAGCCAGCAGCCAAAGAAGGGGATAAAAATATGCACAAGTGCCTCATTCAGCAGTTTTATACCCACTCAGTGAATATGACAAGAATATTAATTGAAGTGCAGATCTGTTGTCTTGGTAAGCAGAGATCTGTAACTTTGTACTATATTATTTCGAACACATCTTTGTATATGGAATTGCAGTTTACATGATGATTTACCACTTTATGCATTGCAACTTTGAAATCCAGTATGACATGAACATGTGGTCATTACGTAAGTTTTCCATGAACAAGTTGCATTTCAAAATTAAAAGCTTGGTAGACAGCTGCCAAAAACATCAGATTTCTACAATGTATAACTTCATTGTATATTAGCAGGAGTGTGATTAGTAGCTCAAAAGAGGTTCTCCTCCCCCTCTACTCTGCCCTGCTCAGGCCACATCTGGAATATTGTGTCCAGTTCTGGGCCACTCAGCTCAAGAATGGCCTCAGGCAACTGCTTGAAAAAGTCCAGCACACAGCCAACAAAGTAGACAGAAGGGAGTGGAACATCTCCCTTATAAGAAAAGGCTGAGGGAGCTGTGGCTCTTTAGCTTGGAGAAGATGAGACTCAGAGATGACCTCAATGTTCACAAATATGTGAAGAGAGTGTTGGGAGTACAATGCCAGATTCAATGGCAGGACAAGGGCAATGGGTGCAACCTGGAGCACAGGAGGTTCCACGGGAATACAAGGAAAAACTTTTTTCACTGTGAGGATGACAAAGCACTGGAAGAGGCTGCCCAGAGAGGCTGGAGTCTCATTCTCTGAAGATATTCAAAACCTCCCTGGAAATATTCCTGTGTGACCTACTCTAGGTGATCATACTGTGATGCGGGGATTGGAGTAGATGATCTTTCTGGGTCCCTTACAACCCGTAACATTCTGTGATTCTGTGTGATTTTAGTTTATTTTAATTCTCAAATTAGTATAAATATTTAATTAGATAATGTTGTCCTTGACTACGCTACTTGAAGACTTCAGAATGTGCATTTGACAACCAAGATGACAACTAAGGTTTTGGTTCAAAAACGAAAATATCTGACAAAAGAATCTGCAATTCTGATGCACCCATTCACATTTTATCTGTGAATATACACAAAAATGCCATGGAAACCATAGACAATTGAGCTTTTTGAAGTGTTTTAAAAGACAGCAATGCATATGTAAAACTACAAACAGCTTAAGTTTTCAATCATTAAAATTATCTTCCTGTATTCACAGAGGAATATGCATATTCTTTCAACAGAAATATGGACAACAGTACCTATGACAAAAAACTCCTCCTATCTCCATTCCCAGTAACAAAGACATAAAAAATTAATATAATTGCACTAATCAGTGTAGCTACCCGGTACCTCTTTCAGCAAGGATTAAAAAAACTAAACAAACCCTGCCAAATGGACAAAGGACATTTTGTTCCTGAAAGAATCATACTGCATTTGTTTCTCGGGAAAAAAAAAATAATTAAACCAACAAAAGCACCAAAACTGTATTCTCGGAATATTAAGACTTAATAAGATGAACTCTTCATTGCACTGAAGTACAAAACACACTATCAGTGCATTTGTCTTCCTCACTACTGTCTAAACATGAGAGAATTTACAAATCTATCATTAGTTTTGAATGTTCAGAGCTGTGACTTAGACCATGCAGTAGACTTACCAGCATCAAGCTCATATGGTCTATTGTAACCTGCAATACAAGTCCCCTTTGAATTAACAACTGAAAGAATAAAGGTTTATCAATCACCACCAAGCATGTAATTCATACTAACAATTAAGTTCAAAGCTAATCCAGTTTAAGTAATAAATAAGATCTCTCTGCTACTGCTTCACTGCACCACTGAAAACCTAAAAAAGCTTTTCATTTTCACAACTATTCCAGAAAGTGCTACAAGTCATTACCAAATTTCTGAATAAAAAAAAAAAAAAAACCATAAAAAACCCTAAAGAGCTACATATGATGAAACTAAAAAAAGGAAAAAAAAACCCAAACACAACAAAAACATATGCAATACAGAATGGGGACTCAAGATCCTGAAGACTTTCATGGCAAAATTACACTCTTTGTGACACCTTTGCTAAAATATTCCTGCTAAACCATGGTTGCCCAGGTACAACTTGGCCTGGCAAGTAGAATTTAAATGACATGCTCTTCTTCAAAAGCAAAAAAACCCCCATCCTTCTTTCTCACAGAGTACACTTCATTCTGCAGTATAAACCAAAATAGATAGTTGTATTAGTCGCTAAGACAAATAAGTAAAGCTCTGAAACCACAAAGAGATGGAGATTTGATTTTACAATTAAACTTTAAAGATCAAAGAACATTAAAATGCACAGTCTTAACAAAGATGCCTTCTTTTGCCAGGAACTGATCTCCATTCTAGAAGATAGGTATTCAAAAGTCTTTGAGGATGCTAATGAGTATAATTAAAACTATTTCATTTTCAAATACATGCCAATTCAGTTGACAGTCAACTAAAATTCCCATAGAAATACCTACTGAGTGTGGATTTCATTGAGTATTCCAAATATTAGTGTTCCTGTTGAAATTAAGTTTATTTTACTTTCATTCCATTTTATTATATTTCAGCCAGTTCTCACATACAATTCATGCCAACAAGACATACACATCAGGGTTAACTGAGACACCATAGGACCAAATCAGACAATTCTACTCAGAAGTTGAATAATGACAAAGTTGAATCCCTGAACTATAAACTTTTTATTTTACACTGTTAAGAGAGATCTGTGATTTCTTCAAGCAAACTAGTGCATTATTAAATGCAAGAGCCACTGTAACAAAAATTGAATGTTAAATTGGCATTTCTTTTAATCTTTTCACATTAGTTCACACTTCAAGAAGCTATTTTAATTAAGTTTACATCAGATGACAGTGAACACCATCTACTTATCAATAATGGGCTTGAAATATATCACACTGTAAAGAAGTTCTAGCAGAGATAATATACTCTTTTTTTCTGAAAAAGTTAATTTGCAAATTAAGAGAGAAAAAACAAAAGCCTCAGTTACTACAGGGAAGTAAAACACAACTCACTCTCAACATCAAACATAACGGAAGCCTAAGCACACACTGGTATTTCAAGGCTTGGAAAGTAACATGTTTTTTATTACTGAAAACTGCTGAGAGTTACAATTTATCAGGAGGATTTCTACTGCAGTAAGCATAACAGCTTCCCAGTAGTTTCTAAGGCAGTAGCTCATCACAATACACACCCCACAACAACTTCAAGAGTTTCTAGACTATTCTAGAACATTCCTCATGTTTTCACTTCAGGAAAGTTTCAGCATATGGTGGCATGAAAAGTACGAGACAGTTCTGGGCTAACATACATACACACAGTGTCATCCCGAAAACTAACTCTGCAGCCATGTCCTGGGCTGCATTAAGAGAAGTATTACCAGCAGGGCAAGGGAGCTGATTCTCCACCTTTACTCTGCTCTCCTCAGACCCCACTTGGAGTACTGTGTGCAGTTCTGGAGCCCCCAGCACAGGAAGGACATGGAACTGCTGGAGAGAGTCCAGAGGATGGCCACGAAGATGATCAGAGGGCTGGAGCACCTCTGCTATGAGGNCTGGAGCACCTCAGCTATGAGAACAGGCTGAGAGAGTTGGGGCTTTTCAGCCTGGAGAAGAGAAGGCTTTGAGGAGACCTTATAGCAGCCTACCAGTATCTGAGGGGGGCCTACAGGAGGGCTGGGGAAGGACTACTCACAAGGTCTTGTAATGACAGGACGAGGGGGAATGGGTTCAAATTGACAGAGGGGAGATTTGAAGGGGATGTTGGCAGAAAGTTCTTCACAGTGAGGGTGGTGAGGCACTGGAACAGGTTGCCCAGGAAGGCTGTGGCTGCTCCCTCTCTGGATGTGTTCAAGGCCAGGCTGGATGAGGTCTTGAGTGACCTGATCTAGTGGGAGGTGTCCCTGCCTACGGCACAGGGGGGTTGGAACTGGATGATCTTTAAGGTCTCTTCCAACCTAAACCATTCTATGATTCTATGAATTTCCAATACAAATGAGTGCAACATTCTTCTAATAGGAAGCAAATGAGTCTTAATTCAATAAAACAGTGATGGCTTTGCTTTTTAAAGATATTTACAGTGGAAATTCAGGAACATTCAACAAATTCATCTCCCTTCTCCACAATACTTGTATATAATACAGGGATCAAAAGAGACAAAAACCCCAGTTTAATGTTTAAAATTTAAATCCTTTGCTTTCTGGATTATCTTTTCTACTGGTTTCAGTCAACTGATTTGTGTAAAATAGATTTTAAAGACAGAAAAAAGTCCTTTTATCCATAAATTAGCACTTGTAGAAACATTCCTTGAGTCACGTCTATGTTTAATGCAAAAAGAAAAAAACAGATTTCATGCAAAAAAAATTCCAGCTACATAGCAGCAATTTGAGCAGAGGCAAGAAGTCATGATTTATAATCTGCAGCAGACTACAGTTAATCTTTAAATTGAAACTGCAGATAATCAAAAAGCCTCAAAGCAACTACATAAGGACAACTAGTGACAAAGTTCAAACCTTGTTTGGGATCAGTTTACATAAAGATCAGAGGAAAATATTCAATATTTTAAAATGCTACACACTAAATACTACTCAGTATGTCAAAACACCAGTAACTGCGAGCCAGGGCTTAAATACTACAAGTCTACTAGAGGACTTAGCAGGTAGCACAGATAACTATTTTAAATCCTCTACCAGGTATTTACTACAGGAAATTATGAATCAGAAAAACCACATTGAGTAATAAAGCTTTAAAAGTAGCAAGTGAAAATCGCTTGGCATTTTAATAATGTATTCAGAATAGAAATACAGAAAGTGACCTGACTAGAACAGTGCATATAATAAAAAAAGAAACCTCAGACAAGGAAATCTTGCCATTTACTACTTACTGAGTTATATGTGGCACAGCAAAAGAATACCATAAAATATTTTGCTAAATTGCTACTTTGAGTAAATCCAGAACGGGAAATGGCTTCAAAAAGAGATCACAGTTGATGTTTTTTATGGGTTTAGCAGATGTCGATTACTGTTCTTCCAATAACAAAACCAAACAGAAACCCCAACGATGACATTAAGACAAACCAAAAGAATTTTAGGTTATGCGGCAACTGACTGTTCATGCAGAGTAATTATACCAGGAATAGAGATACAGCTGTTCCACTGGGTTGTTTTTTTTCCACAAGGAACAACAGTGATCAAAAGCTGAAGAAGAAAAAAGCCCTTAAACTGAAGTATTGAGAAAGCAAACACATATTTGAGGGAAGGGCACTGATTTACACCATCTATTAAAACATGCAGAAACACTGCTATTTTCCAGATAACTATTGGAATTTTTCTTAGAATCAGCAAAATAAAAGTACTTGAGACTTGTAATTTACATACAAGATGCAAACACGCACCATTGGTGTTGAAGAATCTCTATTCCTAACAGGCTGTTAAAAGCTACAGCTTTAGACAAGATTGCATTGATGCACTCTAGGTATAATTCAGACATCTTAGAATCATAGAATGGTTTAGGTTGGAAGGAACTTCAAAGATCATCTAGTTCCAACCCTGCCCCAGCACAGGCAGGGACACCTCCCATTAGAAAAGGTCGCTCAAGGTCCAACCTGACCTTGAACACCTCCAGGGAGGGAGCATCTTTCACAGTTTGAAGATATTACTGGCAAGCATTTTATTTACTTTTCTTTCACTAGCAAAGCTTGAATGAAAACTTCAAGCTTACTTTGAAAACAAAGCAAATCCAGCAATTTTAACAGTGCATTTGGCAGACCAACACAGCAGCCAGCACAAAATTGAGTAGTGCAAGAACACCTCTAGGTGCACTGTTGACAACAGTTTGCAGAACCTCTATTTCAGTTACGCCAAGACAGATGGAAACTTCTTTTCCCCTAAACGCCTTTTCAGAAGATTTTTTTATTTAGAAATACAACCATTTTACTGAAAAACATAATTTTCTTATTTAGAAATTATTTCTTACTTCAGCAGCAGTGAGTTATACTGTAGTTTCAGCAGCTCTCAAACCAAGAAATTCTCCACTCTGCCCTGTTATCTGGAGTTACTGATTTTCAGGGTTTTATGTACTTAATTACAAAATTTTCAACTTTGCCACAGGCTTTGTTGAACAATGTGTGGTTATATACCATGGCTCACAGACTGGCAGCTACATAAAGACTCAAAATGACAGCAGCTAAAAAAAATGGTAAGAGGCTGCCACTCTAAACAGGAAACTTGGAGGCTAACAGATCAATGCAGGAGCTCTCTAGTAAACAAGAAGTATGTCTAGAGGAAGCTTAATATTTTCCCAAATTTCTCTGCTTAGCTACTTTTAGGAAAATCTTGTTCAGAAATGAGGGAATTTGTGCAAGAGTCAAAGACTGAGCAACACTCTTAGTTCTATGGAATGCAGCAAGAGGCAGCAAGCCTTTTTAGTTCATTAACAGTTTGTATTTGTAGTTGCACAAAAAAACCCCCCAACAAAACGTTATTTTGTAACGCTGAATGACCATTATTTGAGTGCATACCATGGTTTAAAAAAAAAACAAAAAAAAAAAAAACAACAAACCCACGACCACACAAAACACAAGAAACAGTTTCTCTACAACAGTTATTTTTATAACACAAACTAGAAGATGGCTGGTTTATTAAAGGTAATAGGGTGAGGATAAATCTATTTACATCCATTTTGGTTCTATGAATTCGGCCAGGCTGGATGAGGCTCTGTCCAGCCTGATCTAGGGTAGGGTGTCCCTGCCCATGGCAGAGGGGTTGGAACTAGATGATCCTTGTAGTCCCTTCCAACCCTGACTGATTCTATGATTCTAAGTGAATATTCACACTGCACTCAGTCTGTATTCTTACTTGTTTTTAAGATTCGGCTATTTCTTCACATAGAAATTTTGGCCAGCCTGTTTTTGCAAGTGCTTGACGCAAATAACCACCATACTCAATCGTGACTCAGATGCCATGCACATATCCCATCCTCCAGGTGATTCCTGTTTAAAATACTGTTTTCTATTACATGAGTTGAGAGGAACAGCAACAAAGTTTGTTGTTCCTTTTGTCCCATGTTCATACAGAACATCACTTTAGGTGTAACAAATGGTATATATGTTGTTTCATTCAAATGTGAATTCAGGTCAACAAACGTGAAAGAATTTAACTACTGACTAGTTTTGCAAGATTCTGCAGAAGTGAAAACAGTATTTTTTATCATCTCATGAAGTAAAATGGCAAGAGACTGGATTTTTCACTAACTACATGAGGTTATCAAGAGAGCTGTTAAAAAATACAAATAGTTAGGATTACAGCAAGCAATTTACACAATCTGTGCATGAATGCAGTAATCTGTGCTCTTTTGTTACTATTCAAAGACTTGTAACAGGAGTGTATTATGTTATGAGTTAAAGCACTGCATGAAAACTTCCTACAGTAAAAGCTGTAAAATCAGTTGTGACAATATGCAGTTTGTAAGCAACACCACTTCAAGAATAATCCATTCTCCAAACTAAAATCCATAGGATCACTGATAAAAAGGTCTTATAATCCACAAATTAGTACTCCTAGTAAAAGACTACAGTAACCTCTGTAATGGAGGCTCAATTGATTGATGTGAGATATGATTTTTCAAAATTAATATTGTTTATTAAATTTGGTATCCAAAACTCTCACCACCCCGACAACTAATTTCAATAATAACTGTTTCTTTGCATAGTCATGGAATGCATTACATAAAGGATAAACTAAATCTAGAAATAACTAGCAATATATAAACATTTAAACCAAATTGACCTGGAAGAGAAGGTTCTTGCAGTCAATACACCACTTGCAGTTAATTATACCGCTTGCTCACTAGATGGACTCAGGAAGCTCCTTCCTTTCTGCTTACAGCAGAAGGCAACTGCTAAATTACAAAAGGCTTTAAGTATTTACTCACAAAATATTATTTCCTGACTTGCAGGGCTAGCAACAGCCTAAGACAGTACCAAAATGCTTTCAAAGGGTTCTGTTGGTGTTTTAGCCACTAAGGCTTCTGATTCCTCCCAGGCTTCACAGAATGCTGGAGAAAGTGGCAGACGGTATCTGACCTGGTCTTGATTTCTTTGGATGATCTGTGTGCCCAATCCAAGGCTGCTCATCTTGGCATGTGTAGGCAGGATGTCTTGCAATGACATCCATGCTGAAATTGCATGGATGTCACGCTAGCTATGCAGGTTGATTGCATGGAGGCAATTATGCCTGCTCCTAGTAAACTCCAAGCAAGCAGTTTCCAGGCAAACAAACTAGATTATAGCCTAGCAAAGCATAATGCTATAAAGCATGGCAGCAGGCAATCAAGCAGTAAGCAGGCATACAACAGCACAGCACATTGTGTTACCTGCTCATCTCTTTTTATCAATTCAGCCTGAGACTGATGGGCCTTTGGACACAGAATAGCCAATCAGAATGGCAGTTAGCCAAGCTTGACCATATTAGGTGAAGCCATAGGCTTGCTTTACCCAAATTTGGTAAAGACATAGGCCTTGCATGAGGCAGGCACAAACCAAGAGCATATACTTCGCTATATACTTTGCTTACCACAGGATGCAAACAGGAGGAAAGCAAGTCTGGGCAAGCCTGGGTCCTTAGACTCCATAGCTCCAGGTTCTTTTGTCCTCTTTCCTGTTGTTGCTCCTCCCCAAAACAGAGGGGAAGGCGAGTACAGAAACATGTCCAGGCAGGCCAGGACATGTATAAGCCTATTTTAGCCTATCAGGCCTACCATGACACCTCTCTATTATAAGTCAAAGACTGAGGTTTAAAATCAGTGACAATTTACATCTGGCTGTTCCTGTAACTTAACTAAGTAACAGAACTTTAAAGTATCAAATAGTTTAGAAGTCTCTCTGCTTCAGAATCAGAAGTGTTACTTATGATGGTGTTCTAAACAGTGACAACAGCACTTCATTAAAAGATCAACGGAAAAACTAGCAATGTTTTTCTTTGTGCCTTTTTGTGACAGACATCAGTAGCTAAATGTGTTATTTCTTTAAATATTTAAAGTCTGATTACCCACAGGTCACGTAGGTTTCTTTCCTGGAAGCAGCTGGGTTTTAGAACATGCCTCCACATCTCATTCCCATCCCAGTATCTGTCTTCACCTATAATGCAGAACCTGTCCTGGTTTTGCTGGGTCAGAATCCGAAGCCAGCCATGGGCTTCAAGACATTAGCAAGTCTGAGTGAGCCGGGACAGCTGACCTGAGTTGGTTCACAGGTGTATCCTAGGCCTGAGCATCACACTAATTATAAAAGCAGGAGTTTGATGAAGACAAAGGCTCCTCTTGATACTGCTCCTCTTCCTTCTCCCCATCTCTGGAGATGCTTGTTTACCATATTACTCCTAAGGACTCCTTTCCTGTTTGTTGAGATTGCTGTACACTTGCTGGGCAGATTATAACTTTGTATACTCTCTAATGGCATTGGTATTAGTTGAGCTGTTTCATTAAATCTGCTTTCCTTTCAACCCATGGATCACCTCTCCTTTTCCTGATCCACCTTCTCAGTTGGGAAAGGGTCACCAGGTGACAGAGTAACTGCTATTGTCTAGCCCCATACACAGGCTACACATAGATGCTACACCATAAATGGAGAATATATTAAGTGTGTTTTAACACACAAAGATGGCCTGGAGTTCCCTAAAAATATTTTCCAGGATACATGTAGTCATCAAAATTTACAAGGCTCTGCAAACCACCTTGGATGTTGACAGGGGACAACTGAATTTTACCTCATTCTGGACTGGTAAAGGTTGCCTTATTTCCCACCAACATGACCTGCTTTGCTTTCAGCAGCACCTTCATTAAGATACATGGCAAGCATAGGGCTTCTAAGTTCATGTCCAAAGATCTTCATCTTTTCAACAGATTTGCTTAATAGCCTCAGGGATCATTCACAGCTTATTTAAGAAGCTGACAGGAATCAAAGCACTTAAATCAACCAGTGCTGGCCATTGCATTTGATCCACCCCATGACAGTAAATACTGCAACAGTGTCATATACTTTTTAAAGAATATATTGGCCCCACAAACTATGAACTGTACAGAACTGTTTTCTGGATGTCCAGGTCCATGTTCAGTATACTGGAAGCAGAGTTCAAAACCAAAACCTGGAAGCTGTATGAAATGCAGCACAAAACAAATCAATTTTCAAAAAACATACAAAAATATTCACACAAAACCAGCTTGGATTTCTTTACTAGGGTTTGCTTTTTTACTATGCTAAGGAGCAATTCTATAGTGAAATGTAAGAGACGTACTGTACCCTCAGTCCACTGAGAAGTGAACTGGAAACTTACTTTGAAAACAAAACCCAAGAGCTGTACATAAGGAGGCTAAAAGGCAGAAAACATGTTACCCAAAACCACATTTTTAGTTCAGTAGAGCTCATAAATGCATTCTCTATAAATCAATCTGTATGTTAATTTGCTGGGGGTTAAAGCCCACAGCAATGCTTTCTGAGCATTAGATATGTTTTAGCCTCACACTAAACAGATGTTTGTAACCGTAATCACGCAGTGATGCTCTGAAATGCATTTGCAAATATTCTTTTTACTAAGGCAAGGAGGGCTCAGTAGTGAGGTGACACAATTCTGAGACCAAAGTTACACACTAAAAGCATACTTGGCATACAAGGTCAAGAGCCAAAATGCAAAGCTCCCAATCTAAACAGATATGCAATAGAAGCAACTGAATGGTGACACAGAATAAAACAGTTTCCTAGCAATTTTTCATGTAAAACTTTACATAACAAGTTAAAGCACACACTTCTGGTCTGTGTATCTAACCAGTCTTTCTAATGAAAGAATACAAAATATGCAGCCACTGAAAAGACAATACTACTCATTTATTGGTCACTCCATATTCTGCCTACAAAATAGCTATTTATGATTTCTGCCAAGCTGAACTTAGTTCACATAACTCAGTATCAAACAAGTTGCTTTTTAACATGGGAAACACAATAGCATTACAGGGAGTACCAAGGGAGGTTCTCTTCTCCCCTCTACTTCTCCCTGCTGAGACCTCATCTTGACTACTGCATACAGCTTTGGGCTCCCCAGTTTGAGAGGGACAGCAATCTGCTGCAGAGAGTCCAGCAGAAGGCTACAAGGATTATTAGAGGACTGGAGCACTGCCTTATGAGGAGAGCCTGAGGGACCTGGGTCTTTTCAGTCTGGAGAAGACTGAGAGGGGATTTAATAAATGTTTATAAATATCTGAGGGCTGGGGGTCAGGAGGTGGGGGGGAGAACAGGCTCTGCTCACTTGCTCCCTGGGATAGACAAGGAGCAATGGATGCAAGCTGCAGCACAGGAGGCTCCCCAGAGAGGTTGTGGAGTCTCCTTCTCTGAAGACTTCCAAGGCCCACCTGGAAGCATTCCTTTATGACCTGAGCTAGACTGTGTGGTCCATGGAGCTCTAAACAGGAGGGCTAGACTCAGTGACGTCTTTGGGTCCATCCCTTCCAACCCCTGACATACTGTGATACAGTGGACTCCACTTTCTATGTTAAACTACTCCCTAAGAAACTACTCAATTCCCCAAGCTGCTTAGGAATCCATGTGTTAGGGGAAATGCCACAGATTAAAATCTAACACTTAACTGTAAAAGAGGTATAAATCCACCTGAAAACGTCTATCTGCCTTGCAGCAAGCCATCCTACCACGCTTACGTGGAACAGCTGCTTGTTTTCACCCTTCCCTACCAAACACAAAAGCTAGATGTGAAAGGCAAGAAGGGTGGAGAACAAGTCTTAAAGCACAGTAGCAACTAGAAGGAAGACTAACCAGGAACCTAACGTGCAAAGTCTTTGAGGAAGAAAAACTGTAAGACCTAATGAAATAAAAGTATACCCCTCCCCTGAGTAGTGACCCTTTCCTCAGGGTATCTTCACATAGAAGTCACTGTTAAAGCAAAGATTTAAAGCAGTGTCCAGCGTCTCGCTATTTCTGGGACGCGCTTCCCAGGAGTCCTCCTCTCCCTACTATCCCCCGCCCACAGACAGCTGCGTGCGCTCGGCGCGGCAGCAAAAGACAACCCAGCCACGGTTAGGGAGGGGGCGAGGAAGGGCCACGGAGGATGCTTAGGCGGCACGCGGCTTCCAAAAAGGAACCCGCCAGACACTACTTGGCCGCGCAGCATCAAGGAGAGCAGTCGGGGGCAGGCGCGCTTTGCTTACCTGCAGCACCAGCGGCTCAGGGTTGAAGGCGAGTGTGATGAGGAGCTGCATGCGCTCCGAGTCCTTCAAGTTGCGCAGCAGGAAACTGCCCGAGTCCTTGGTCTCAGCGTAGCGGCGGACCAGGCGGTCGAGCAGGCGCTGTGAGGGGCAATGCACCAAGTCCGACCAGCCCTCCACGGCGTCGGGGGTAAGGAGCCGCACGTCGCCGTTGAGGCTGGCGAACTCAGTGGCGTGCAGGGCCTGGAGGAGGTCACAGCGGCCCCTGCCGGTAGCGCGGCGGCAGATTTTGGTGTCGATGTCGGCAAGCTCCTGCGCGGAGCCCAGGCGCTTGAGGACGACGCGGCGGCTGCCCTCGCGGGGCTCCCCGTAGCGCGCGAAGTAGACGTTCTTGACGTTGAAGAAGTCGAAGAGGCGGAGACGGCCCCAGCTCTCCAGCCGCAGCTGCCCGTTGAGGAACTTGCGACACCAGCTGGTGCCCCAGCAGGCCGGGCACTTATTGAGCTGCAAGAAGCGCCGCTCCGACAGCTCGTTGCGCTGCAGCGAGGCCAGCAGTGAGTGCGTGTTCAGCACCAGCGCCGCCGCCAGGCTGCCCAACACCGCCAGCTTCACGTAGCGGTACAGCCGCCCCAACTTCAGCGACACCAGCCGCAGCATCG
>VWZI01023510.1:108522-194675 GCA_013396835.1 Psilopogon haemacephalus
ATGCGGCGCGGTGGCACGCGCCCCGCCCCCGTAGAATGGCGTGGGGCTGCGCGGGAGGGGTGGAGGCAGAGGGGGCGGGGCCTGGGAGGTGGGGCTGGGATGTCCCTCCGTGCACGCGCGCCGGGGAAGGAGCGGTCGTGGGGCAGTGAGCCGCTGGGGGGCGCTCACGCGGTCCTCACCTTTGGCTCGCTCCAGAGACCAGCGGGCCGGGTAGGGGCGGCGGGGGGCGCAGCAGCGGATGACATGTTGTCTGTCTTTTGCCTTCGGGCAGGAGCACTCACCAGCTGCCAGCGGCAGGGGGGCCGCCCACCGCCAGGCGGCCTGCCTACGGCTGGCCGGCTAGCTGCCACTTTCTTGTTGGCAGTGCGTTTTCCGTAACCGTGCTGCCTCTCACGGTTCGCCGCAACTCTCTGCTCGCAGTGCTGCGGGTTCTCAAAGGTGGCCGTGCAGTTACTCCACTATCGCTTTGCACCGCGGCACCGACGCCAGTGCAGCTCAGGCCTGCCGCTAAGCGGTTGCTCGCCGACACGCGTGGCGCTGCCTCGGCTGTCGTGTACCCGGCGAGTGCCCAGGACGCCCAGGTTCAACGGGACTTAGGATCCTGGTCAAAACACATAGCCTGTGTGCCGGCGTCCGGCAGCTCACTGGAGCTGGAGTCATCTTGCCTTTCGTACGTGGCTTGCCTTGCTTTATACCAGGAAAAAAGAACAGAACTGAAATTCCTGCGTAGTAAACCCAGCTGCACAAACCAGTTTGCTTTGCTGTGGCCACAGCATGGATCTTGCAGTTTTAAGTTGCAGTGATGACATGGGAAGTTCATGTGTTTGATAATGTCTCAGTTTGATTGTGGGATCGCTATATCTGATCCTTTTAAAGGCATTCATCCCCTTCCACGTCTGGAGTGCAGAACCTAAGGTTGAAGCCACCTAGACAGCTGAATAAAGAAGGTAGCACACCGTGCAGACTGATTTCACAAAGTTCTGTGTCTCTCTTGCTGGCTACAGTTTAAGAACCAATCTGTAATACTAAAAAGAGTGGTTTATTTGTCTGTGTACAATACTAATTCCTGCTTGGAGTTAAAGCAAAAGTGAAAAATAACAAGGTTACAGGGTTGAAATCAATGCTCAGAACAAACTGCAGAAATGCACAGAAATTACAGCTCTGTAGAATCGCAGAAATGTTCAGGTTGGAGAAGACCCTCAGAATCACCAAGGCCAACTTATGAGCCTACTCCACAAGATTCACCACTAAACCTGGGACCACATCCAAACGACTTTTAAACACATCCAGGGTTGGTGACTCAGCCTCCTCCCTGGGCAGCACATTCCAATGCCTGACCACTCTTTCAGTTAAAAAAAAATTTCCTAATGTCCAGTCTAAACCTACCCAGTCACAGCTTGAAGCTGTTCCCTCTTGCTCTATCACTGATTACCTTTGAGAAGAGACCAGCATCAGCCTCTCCACAATGCTCTTTCAGGGAGCTTTAAGACAGCGGTGACATCTCTTCTTTTTTCTTTTTCAAACTAAACAGCCCCAGCTCCTTTGGTCTCTCTTCATAAAATTACTCCCCAGGCCTTTCACCAGCTTTGTTGCCCTCCTCTACACTTGCTCCAGCACCTCAACATCTCTCTTGTATTGTGGTGCCCAAAACTGAATACAGTACTCGAGATGTAACCTCACCAGTGCCAAGTACAAGGGGACAATCACATCCCTACTCCTGCTGGACACAGAATTTCTAATACAAGCCAGGATGCCATTGGCTTTCTTGGACACCTGGGCAACTAGGCAACTTTCCAGCCACACTTCTACAAGCCCATAGCATTGCTTGGAGTCATTGTGACCCAAGTGCAGGACCTGGCATTTGGCCTTGTCAAAGCTCATCCTGTTGATCTTGGCCCATCTAATTTTTGCCTTGAGTAATTTGGTGGGTTTCCTCAATTTTTCTCAATTTTCCTCTCGCTTTTCATTACTAAGTATTACATGCTTAGAACGGCTGAATAATGTCACAGGTTACTTTGCTGAATCAAAATCTTAGCAAATGTGCTTTATTATCATGATATAAGTTCGCCCTTCTCTTTCCTTGGAACTTCAAATATGGATCAGGAATGGTAATTATTTTAATCTTTTGTTTATCTTCTGATTTCATGCAATATGTTATTTTTATTGCTGTAACAATTAAGTGACAGTGCTTGTATTATTGTGTGAAATCTGTTTAATTTGTTTCTCATGGAAATTTTTTAATCTCCCAATGAAAACAATTACTTGTTTTCATCCACCATCTTCACACAGCTTTGCCAAAAACATCTCTTTCGGTGCAGAATTCTGCTACTTTTATTTATAGCTTGATTTTTGTTCAACTAGTTTTGCATGTAAGAATTTAATACCTGTGTTTATTGAAATGTATCATTACTTACTGTAGATTTTCAAGTTTTTCTACTGGGAGGGCTTACATTTTTTTGGGTTTCATTTTTTCTTTCTTAGTATATATCTCTCAACAATCATTCAGTAAGTTTTACTTTTGCAGTAACAGAATCCTCATTACATGGAAATTTTTTGGCTCTGAAAGCTATTATTTTTGTATTACGTAAATATGAACCTGAGAGGGCTGCACCACATTTAACAGAAAATAATTGATTGGCTTGGATTTTTTGTGAGCGGTCCTGGGTCTGATGTTACTGATTTCACATGATTATTTACAAGTAAATTGGAAGAAAGGAACTGGAAAACCATTTCTCTAATTTACTTTAGCAAGTTCCTTTGGTGGTCACTGTCCATCTGTTAATGAAGTTATCTCACTGTAAACAGTGAAAATCTGTAATAGAGAAAATCACATGAGTGCTGTTGGCAACTTTTGCTTTCTTCTTTACTGAAGCCACTATTATTGTTATAAATGAATCTTTAAGTGACTATGGGAATGCATTGCTATGGTAACTGGTCCACAACAGCAGCTGCTTGCTTTTCACTGATACTGCATGTAGACCTTAAAGGTAGCAATGTCTCTTCTTTCAATTTTAATGTTTTTAACCTGAAAAAAAGATAAGAGCATTTCAAAAGCTATACATCTGATGTCACATGAAACCTATCTATAAGTGAGATCTATTTAGTCTTTCAGTTTCAGCCTCAGAATTGCTGAAGATAAAGTAGCTAAAACCTTTAAGTGTGATCTTTTTCTATCAGGAGTTACTGCACAATAGGCAGCATGAGGAAGTCCCTTCCATATTGTTTTGTCAGGTACAAAAGATGACAAAATTT
Organism: Psilopogon haemacephalus; assembly: GCA_013396835.1. Taxonomy (NCBI): domain Eukaryota; kingdom Metazoa; phylum Chordata; class Aves; order Piciformes; family Megalaimidae; genus Psilopogon; species Psilopogon haemacephalus. The sequence continues at coordinate 111,775 of VWZI01023510.1, forward strand.
TCCAGTAATTGTTTCAGAAAATGTTTTCATTATCAATACTTTTTTTTTTTAATTAATGATAGGCAATAATTATGAAGAACTTTTCTTCCCTTGCCAGCCTTTCCAGAAGGACTATATAAATGGGGCTTGTGTTCCAGTAGGCCTCCTTCTGCTATCATCATGTGTCTCTTCATCCAAAAGGCAGAGGAAATACAAAGCGTGTTCCTTATGTTAGTAAAATAATCCCATTAATTTTAACAGCCTTGTGAGAGAAGCATTTTATGTTAGCCCTGCTTTAAAGATGAGGAAAACATAACAGAAACTTTACAAGTCAAATTGCAATCTCTGGTATCACTTGTAGAAGTAGAGTATTACTTTGTATAGGTGAGGGTCAAAAGCGTTAAAATCCTGTGTTATGTTTCACTCTGCTGGTCCTGTTATCTGCTATGTCAAAGAGTACAAACTAGGACTGGAAAAGATTCCAGGAAGAACTGAAGGATTGTAATGGTTTAATACTGCGACTCACTCACTCTACCTTTGGTGTGATGGCAGAATCTGAAGACTAGAAATGAGAAAATTCATAGGCTGAGATAAAGACCCTGCAATAGAAAAAGCAAAAGCCGTGCACATATGCAAGGCAAAATAATTAATTCAGCACTTCCCACAGCAAGCAGGTGTTCAGCCATCTCCAGGAGAGCAGGGATATATCATGTGTAACGCATACCTGGGAAGACAAACGTCATTAACTCTGAACACCCCTTCTTCCTTCTTTGTCTCCCAGCTTTATGGGAACAGATGGTATGGAATATCCTTCTGGTTAGCTGGAATCAGCTGTTCTAGATGCATCCCCTCCAAATGTTTTGTACATCCCCATCCCATGTGGAAGGGTGTGAGAAATAAGAAAGGCACTGACTCTGTGTAAGCACTGCTCAGCAGTACCAAAAACATCTCTGCATTTTCTTTGCCGCTTCCAACACAACTGCAAAACGCAACCCCATACTAGCTGCTGTGAAGAAAGTTAACTCTATACCAGGCAAACCCAGCATACTCTAGCAACAAGATGAGGGAAAATGGTTTTAAGCCAAGGAGGAGAATGGTTAGACTGGATCTTAGGAAGAGGTTCTTCAGTACAAGAGTGGTGAGACTCCGGAATAGACTGCCTGAGTAAGCTGTGGAGGTTGCAGATGCCTCCTTTCTGGCAGTGTTCAAGGCCAGGTTGGAAGAAGCGTTGAGCAGCCAAATCTGCTTGAGAGGCATTCCTGTCCATGGCAGGGAGGCTGGAGTTGATGATCTCTAAGGTGCCTCCCAACCTAAGGCATTCTATTATTCTGTGACATTCTCCAGCCCTTATCCCTTTGGACCAGATCACAGCATTTAATACTGCAATGAAATCCTTCCCCCTTGCCCCTGCTTCAGCTTGGATTTACCACAGACTACAGCCCCTTAGGAATGTATCTGCTCCAGCTGGAGCCTTACCTATGGGGAACAGTCTCTTCAGAGGTATACATGCAGCAGCGTAGACTTATGCACAGCCACACTTGTTCTGAGGTTCACCTGTTCCAGCGTGACCTTATCTGCAGGCCATAAATTTAGCCTTCAGAGACATAGCTGCTCCATCCTGGATACTGAAAAGTGGAAAGGGACCATTGCTACAGCTGATATGGTTAGGAGATACTTGGGAGGTCTTGAAAGTATGGGAAGTAAATGGTTACTAAAAGATTATACATAGACAGAAAATCATACAACATAGAATGCGTTGTGTTGTAAAGGACCCTCAAAGGTCATCTCATGCAGTGCCTCTGCAGTGAGCAGGGATATCTCAACCTAGATCAGGTTGGTCAGGACCCCATCAAGGTATGGTATTTCCAGCATCTCCCCCCTGCCTAACCTGCAGTAATGTTTTGAAGGCTTACTTTTTTAATTAGTTTGGGAACATGAATCAAACAGCAGTAAAAAAGGCAAACTAAAATGATATGCAGAATTTTGAGTCACATCTGCTAAACACCTTAGAATCGTAGAATCAGTGAGGGTTGGAAGGGACAACAAGGATCATCTAGTTCCAACACCCCTGCCATGCCCAGGGACACCCTACCCTAGATTAGGCTGGACAGAGCCTCATCCAGCCTGGCCTTAAACACCTCCAGGGATGTGGCCCCAACCACCCCCCTGGGAAACCCCTTCCAGGGCCTCACCACTCTCATGCTGAAGAACTTCCTCCTCACATCCAATCTGGATCTCCTCACCTCCAGCTTTGCTCCATTCCCCCTAGTCCTGTCACTACCTGATAGCCTAAAAAGTGTCCCCCCCCCCAGCTTTTCTGTAGACCCCCTTCAGATACTGGAAGGCCACAAAAGGGTCACCTGGGAGCCACCTCTTCTCCAAACTGAACAGCCCCAACTCTTTTAGTCTGCCCTCATAGGAGAGGTGCTGCAGCCCTCTGATCATCCTCGTGGCCCTTCTCTGGACACACTCCAGCATGTCCACATCCCTCTTGTAATAGGAGCTCCAGAACTGGACGCAGTACTCTAGGTGGGGTCTCACCTTAGTACTATGAGAGTGAGCAAAACATAATGACCTGTATTCAAATGCAAGTTTAGTATACAAATGCTCAATGACCAGGACTCCTGTTATGATCATTTTACTTTCTACAGCTTAAATATTACAACTAGAAAGTATAAACTTTTATAAACTTAACACAAAGCTTGTCGAAATGAAATATTCTTCTGTCTGGATTTGCCTGCAGGATAACAATGTGTGGAGGTGGAGAGCAATTTTTTTTTTTCCTTGTCATTAATTCACTGCATGATCTAGACTTTCATTAACTGGAAAAGGTCTAGAGACCCATGACAAACAAATATATATTTTTAAAGCCATTACTCACTTCATGTTTACTTGCTTTCTAGAATAAAAACGAAGACGATTCCTCGTTAAGGTGAAACATTTGAACAACAAGACTGCGTTGCTAGTAATACATATTTTGACATTTCTATCCTTATAAATACTTATGGTTTTTTAATTGTTTGTACTGTAAAGCCCTCAAAAAGATGTAAGTTTATAGCTGGATTTTCTTTTCTGTCTACCTGCTCAGGACACATCTATACCTTCAGTGGGATTTCATAAATTGCATTTATCTTGAACATTTACCAGGTTCAACAGCAGGTTATAAATGTTTGCAGTGTTAAGAAAAATAAAAAGGTGTCTCATATTTCCTGGAAAGCAGCAGTCTGGTTGATTTTTTTTAACCTTTTTTTTTTTTAATGAAAGCACTAGGAGAAGTAAGGCATACAATTAAGGTAGCACTTTATCTCATTTATTTCAAACTCGATTTCCACTGGTTTTGGTTTAAAAAGAGTAGTTCACAGAAACAAATATAATATGTTGGTGGTTTTGTAGGTAGAAAAATGGCAGTTCATTAATTCTGAAGTATTTAATTTTAACTGCCTTAAGTTTAACAAGCTTTTGCTGAATCCAAAGGAGGGCTTTCTAAGAACTCAACAAGGGTGCAGCCATAATAGTAAGGGACACGCTTGAGCACCACATTAGAAGATGAAGTAGTAAAGAACACACACCCAAGCAAGCTGTGCTGGTGGAGAGAGACTGAGCTACTTTCTTTTCCTCCCTACATACCCAGTTGTGAGTATTCTCAAACTGTTCCTCTGTGAATGTACTACCTCATGTTTTGTAATTGACTCAAAGTCAGTGACAGAACCTGAAAAGTTAACTGAAAGGTTGGAGCTTACTTGCCACACTGGTAGGAGACAATGTGCTTTGGGTCTTCAGACTGAAGTGGCTTATCCGAAGTTTGCTGATCAATCACAGAGCAGTCTGATTTTGTGTCTGAAGTTTGACTTCAGGATCACAATCTGAAAATATAGAATAATAGACTCAACCAGGTTGGAAGAAACCTCCAAGATTATCCAGTCCAACCTATCACCCAGTCCTATCCAATCAAGTAGACCAAGTGCTGCATCCAGTCTTTTATTAACATCTCCAGGGACAGTGACTCCACTGCTTCCCTGGGCATCCCATCCTAATGGCAAATCAATCGCTCTGTGAAGAACTTCCTCCTAATATCCAGCCTATATCTCCTCTGGCACAACTTGAGACTGTGTCCCCTCATTCTGTTGCTGGTGGCCTGGGAGAAGATAACGACCCCCACCTGGTAACAACCTCCCTTCAGGTAGTTGTAGACAGCAATGAGGTCAGCCCTGAGCCTCCTCTTCTCCAGGCTCCCTCAGCCTCTCTTCACAGGGCTTGTGCTTCAGGCCCCTCACCAGCTTCATCACCTTTCTCTCAACATGTTCCAGTATGTCATCATCTCAACATAGTTTCTAGCATGCAACCATGAAAATTAACAGAGCTGTATTCGATAATCTGCAGTCCAAATAAACTTATTTATAGGGATCTGAGTTCATAGGCTTGGGAAGCAATAATATAGAGTGTTATTTCTATTAAAATAGCATGCCTTTCAAGTTTACAAGTCTTTCACATTTCAGAGGAAGTTTTGTAACAGTTCTTATCAATCACTGACAATCAGTCATGCATGAGAGAGAGAAGAAAAAAGGAAATGGCCTCATCAAGTCAAAACTTCAATAGTTTCATCCTCTGATTCTGAATCAATTCCTACAGAGACAGAGTCAGTTAAATTACATGCTTTCTGTACTTTACTCCAGCTGACAATCTGCTGGTAGTAATTCAAGATACACAAGGACTCAAATAGATTTTCCTGACATGGTGTGCCATCTGGCATGAAACAGTCTTACCAGTGCTGCTTCCCTGCTCTGCTCTGCTTTTGCACATCTAGTGATGCCGTAATTGTAAGCCCTGTCAGTTTTCAGTTATCCTAATGCAATCTACCTGCAAGTATTAGAATCACTGTTCCCCAAATGAAAGATGGCAGAGAAATTCTCCAACATAGAAGTGTAGCAGGATTAAAGCAAGAAGTAGGGAATCATATCTGTGACTGCTTAATAAAATAACACATTAGGTAGCAAATGAGTTATTTCACTGTTATTGGGCCAAATTGTGATTTCATTTCCTCAGATGCAAGAGAGATGAGAATCTGCTTTTAACAAGCAAAGCATTAACAGAATGAACCATCACACAGCAGTACTGATTAAGTGTTCCCAAGCAGCACTATCAGTACATCTCACTGCTGAGGCAAGGATGAGTGTCTGTACCTTTGATTTCCTAGCATTCTGAATGATGCTAGAACGTCTGGTGATGCTGCACAGATGGTGACTGACATAAAATTATTCTTTCATTTGTGAGCCAGCTCAGAATTCAACATGAGGTGTCCAGCAGGGACAGGACAGTAAACCAACTCACTGTGACAGCTGGTTTTCTTCAAATGAAATCTTGAAGTGTCTGGCTAAATATCACTGTTACAGATGAAAATCTTGCTTCTTACACATCAGTGTTACATTAAAAGGAAAAAAAAAGGTGGAAAAGTGAAAGAAAGAAAGAAAAAAGAGAGAGAGAAAAGAAAGAACAATAGTTCTAATCTTATTCCATGACCAGCTTGACAGAGGAATGAAAATGCAGGTGTATTGGGTTAGAGCAGATTCCCCACCCCGCAGTAGAATAAATTCACTATGTGTTGGTTTGAGCTAATTGGAGAATTTGAGTGAGAAATTAAACATACTGTGTCACTTCACCCAGTTTCACTGAGAGAGAAGAAAGAAGATTGTTTTGAGAATGTTCCCAAAACATCCAGATAAGCCAGTGTGCTTGCGCAGTCAGTCGGCTCTGGGTCCGTGCTGGCTTCAGCAGCTTCTTTCCTTTGTCTCTCTGCCTTTGAACTAATTCAGAGTAAAATCACTAAAACCATTCATTCCTTCCTGCCACTAATCTTTCTGACCGATCTTCAGCTTATCTGCAGCATCATCAAGTGGTGAGATAAAGCTGGGGGAAAGGGGGAAGGTGGTAGGGGGGTTTGGTTTCCCTCTCTTGGGGATTTTGGTCTCCAGGAGGGGTGTGGTGTCTGTATTCCTTTTTTACTGTATATTTCTGTAAATATACAGTAAATATTTTAAANATTCTTTTAGAAAGTCAGGAAAAATGAAATTGTATTTTCTTATAGTTTAAACTAAATATAACAGTATGAAAAAAAATATACTACTACAAGAGAGGAAGGAGAAAAAAACAATATATATAACCTTAAGGAGGATGGGGAAGGGGTCAAGCAGCATCAAAAGTAGCAGAAGCAGCAGCAGGGAAAGATAGCAGCAGGAGCAGCAGTAAGCAGCAGAAAGAGCGAACAAGCTATACTTCCAGGCATAAGGCTCTTGATGCTCCGATGAGATTATATTAACTTATCCATTGTTGCTGTTATATAGCCTATCCCTAGAATGTTCACCTCTTCACTACTTTGTCCTATGTCTGAGCTAGAAATCTAGCTCAAACGGCCACAGCAGGAGTCATCATATGATGCTTTGAGTGCATACTTTTGAATTTCAGCTCTACATCATTCATGTGGTATTTTGTGCATAACTTCTTCAAACTACTGCCTTAATCTAAATGCAATACTTGTTTCCTTTCTTTCTTCCCTACCTGGAAGTTAAAGATCTAGGGAAAACAAAAACAACCCAACAAGGCATTGAGTAGTTTGAAGCCTGATCTAAGCTGCCTCAGGCTTTGGATAACTCTCAGAAGTCCTTTCAAACCTGAATGATTTTTATTTATTTATTCTGATATTATGATAGTAAATCAATCACAAATTCCAAAAGATAACTGCACAGAATTTATGATAGGCAGTTGTTAACAATTCATGAGTAGCCTGTGTAAACAAGAACAACCAATTTTCTCAACAGGCTAGTATCAAAACAAAGAAATGCCTAATATGGACTTTGATCAACAGACGAGACTGATCACCAGAGACAGCAGAATTCATAAGAGACTTTTTTTTTTTTTTTTGTTCATGATTTATTTTAGGAGATTTCCACAGCTTATCTTCTGAGAGCAGAAAAAAAAGAGAAATGCCTGCTGAAGCAAGTAGAAATGCCAAATTCTGAGGAAATTATCTGAAGGGAGAGGAATGATAAGTGAGTCTGGATTCCCTCAGAGCCTTGGCATGAGTCCCAAAAAATGCTACAGAACAGTAAGCACACAAAAATTATGGTGGTGCACACAGGCTTCTAGTGTTGTGTGTGTATCTGACAGTATCCTGAGAGAGGCTCTAGGAGATATCTATACAAAATGTGCTGATGCAAGGTTCATGTTTTCTGTTGTAATGGCAATGTTTCTCCATTCCATGCATTCCCCTTAACAAATTAAAAACCTGCACTGTGAGCATTGTGGCCTAGATACTTTTAAAGGGATCAATTACTGCTATTTCAGATACTTTCATGATTTGCTTTCATTTATGTTTATGAGTTTCTACTGGGGACATTGAGACTACATCCCAGAATTATTCTTTTTTCTCCATTCACACTATTAGACGTTGGAATAAACTTCCAAGGGAGGTGGTGGATTTCCCTACATTAGACAGTTTCAAGGCCCAGCTTGACAGGGTTCTGGGTCATCTCATTTAAACTATATTCTTACCCTGAAAGGCTAGACTAGATGATTCTTAAGGTTCCTTCCAACCTGGTATTCTATGAATCTATTTCCAGCTACTCAAAATGAGCAGATTTTTATACGAAACATGCATGGTAGAAGTAAGAAAACTTCCAGGTTTTTTTTTTTTGGTTTTGGTTTGTTGGGTTTTTTTTGGGGTTTGGGGGTTTTTTTTTTTGTTTTTTTTTTAGTTTTCCAGCAGCTGTTGAAGTAAGTGCATCACAGTTTGTTTTGAGCATGAAAGTCAGACATTCTATGATCTTGCCCATAAGTTAAATCTTATTGAGAGGATCAAGAAGAACTTCCGTTCTTCTGACACAAACTCACAACAGAGTGAGAAGCTCATAGACTCACAGAAACAGTGGGTAAACAAGAGAACAGCAATGAATTCTTGAAAGGGCTGCCAGATGAAGGAACGAGTGACTAAAACAGTCATAATGTAAGAGAATTTTAGTATAGTCTAACAAAATAAACGTAAGTGGAAGTATATATGAAGTACAGCACTTTCCAATCTCAACTTATGCTTCAATTGTATTCCCACAACTTTAAAACTATCTCCAAGACACTTTAAATAGAACAGAAATAGCTCAAAGGCAAAGTTGGCTTGACAACATTTTTCAGAGGTCATTCCCATAATGTCAGGGGGAAAAAAAAAGTCAGGAAGACTGCCAAGAAGTTGTGGCCTTTGGAAGAACAGCATTACATTTACCTTTTTTGGTAGGGATACCCTTTCTAAGATGTGAAAATATTTCCTTGAAAAGGTTTACCCTCTCGTTACTATTTCAACAAAGCAACAAAATGGAAACAATTTTGTTTCTCAGGTCTTCTCTTCAATAGAAAACATACACACCCTGCCAAAGACCTGATGAATTTGATCTAACAAATTACTGTTTCCATAACAAACAAAAAAAAACCCCAACAATGTATCATTTGCATAAGTCTTTACTTAAATGCAGCCACAGACATCCAAGGTTTGTTACTGGGTTCAGACTTGACTAACTGAATGAAACTATACTCTGCCACAGTGCTGAAAGTAGATTCCTTTTGTTAGCTGTGCACACAGACGCTTAGGACCAAACTGTGGTATCACTGGAGCTAATGGCAAAACTCCCACTGACTTCAATTAGAACAGAATTTGGCTCACAGTCTCATTACTGAGTATAACAATTAAAAGAAGATTTTACAAGCTGTATTGCTGTGTAAAAGGGCACGAACCATGTAGCAGGTTTCATTGAACCCATAGCAAACAGTAATTGCTATAGCAACTGAGGTTCTAACAAAGGTAGTCACTGCCTCTGTAATCATCAGGTATCTCTATAGCAACTAGAGTTTCCAGAGAACAAGAGAGGAATATTTGAAAACTGGCAATTGGAAGAAAAGAACTCTGTGAATAAGAAGGTTGGAACCAAAAGCAACATAAGGATAAAACAAGAGCCACAGTGAGAAGAAATGGTTGCTCAGAACCTAAGCATATAATGGCAAAAAGGGCACAGGCTAAGGGTTAGACTGGAAATAAGAGGGGGAGTGCTTCAGCTTTTCCTCTGTGTGAGGAAAGCAATATGGCAATCTAGGAAGATATTCCCAGATCTAAATCAGTTGTATTTTGAATATAATTCTCTTAAATATTGGCCACTTCAGGAGAGCAGCAGGGATAAACCTTATCTGCAATAATAGTTTAAGTCCACTGGGATTTTCAAAAGCACTTACCTGTGCTTCTGCTGCCTACTTTCTCTTGATCAGAGAAGAATACAACCTGTGTTCTTGAAATGCTGCTGCTGATAGCACAGTCTAATGATATAGAAACAATGGTTAACTCTTCTTGATGTTTCTTATTTACAGGATTTTAAAGTGTATTCAAGTGAGAAAAGGAACAGCTGGATACTGACAAGCGAAGAAAACAGAATTGCTCATCATAAATCTATTTTAGTAAAATGTTTTTAGGCGGGGTTTTCTTCACATAAGAAATACCAGCTTATATAAAGATAAGCCTCTGACAAAAATAATACTTTAACGATATTGGCAGAACCCATAAAACAATAATTTTAGCTTAATCCAATTCCTATTGGCCTCAGTAAGATGTGAATTGGGGTGAAATATTTCACTTAATTAGGAGTTATCCAAAACGTTCATGTACACATGCTGAAAATAATTCCGTTGGACCAGCATGAAGGCACAAAACTACTTGTGTATTCTAAACGGGGTCCTAGCCAGTGTGCTGATGCACCACCAAACATCTCTTGCGTAAACCAAAACTGCTGTCAATAGCATAAAAAAATCTGAGAGAAGATCCAGTACTGCTAAGTTAGATTCTCATTTCACGTGTAAAGACAGCCCTCTAGTGGAATAGACTTCGTGAAAAAGAACGGGCCACGTCAGATCATGACCGGGTTGGAGTTTTTTGCGTTTTCCTTAGCAGCATTTTTTTAATAACCCAGGACAATGTAACGTCATTTGTATCTGAAACAAAAATCACCAAATGACATCATGTACTTGAGAAAAACAAAAAAGCACTGCGGCAGTATATTTTGTCAGGCAGTTTAGGGTGTTTTTTTCTCTTGTTCGGTGTTGGTTTTCCCCCCAGTATTTAAATGTCAGCCACAGTCAAGGTGTTTGGTGCTGTGGTGTGGCAATCATGGATTCGGTTGTATTTCTGTAGCTGCTGTGAGGGCTGACTGATCTTCAAAAATAGCCTTCTCAAAGCACAAGAACCTCCCAAGATGTAGAAAGCAGAGCAAGCATGGCAGAAGGCCAGCGTGCATGAGTAAGGAACATCTGGCTGGGCTCAAGTGGGAAAAAGATACACAAAGTCGAGGCAAGAACAAGCAACCCAAACCCAGAAAGAATATAGAGATGTTGTGTAAGCACAGAGAATCAGTTGGAGTTGAAACTCACTAGGGATATTTTTTAAAAGGGCTTTTATGAATATATTGACAGCAAAAATGGCTATCAAAAAAAGGTAAACTCACAGCTCAGTGGGGCACAGAAACTAGCGGCAAAGGACACAGAAAAGACAAACTTGTTTAATGACCTATTTTGCCTTAATTTTCATTGATTATGTTTGCCTTCACACCTCCCAGCCTACAATAGAGTCTGTGGGACTGATGCACTACCTGCTTTATAGGAAACTAAAACCAAGAATGGACTACCTGAGATAAGAAGCAAATCAACCCTTATGTGTGCTCTCAGTGGAGGAACATTACATTTCATAGGGAACTCCCTTCCCCTTTTAACTCCCCATTATTGTTTCCTGGTAGGAGACTACTGCTTAAAAATTACCTTTGCAAATGGCATCTTTAAGTTAAATCTTGCTGTCTAGACTGATTTTTAAGTTTATTAAAATAGAAAAGATAGGAAAGGGGGAAAGAAGAGAGAGAAAGCAATAAGGCAGCAGTTCAAGCTGAAAATTAACATTAAACCTATAGAAGTAAACCTGGAAATATCTCTACCATGTACACTAAGTTGTATAAATAGATAACATTTGTCTCTCAGAACCTTATTTCTGAACCTATTGGCTAAAGCTGTCTAAAATTAAGCAGATCAACTGTACTTTGATAATTCGTAGAAGCAAAGTGTTCTCTCTTTCAGAATATCAGTGTCTTTAGAAGTGCTGGCATTTGTGTCTTCTCAGAGAGAAAAATGCACATAAGCATTTCAGCTCTTAATTGGAACTGGTCTGCAAATGTTGGCTCCAGCAGGATAATTACAGTAAGTTGAGCTGCTATGCATAGGGTGCACTGAATTCATTGGTGCTCAAAAGGGAGAAAAGATCTTCCTGTGTTAACACAATACCTAAAGACATTGATGTATGAGCAGGAATATCACAACTCTCATGGGAGATTAAAAAGCCAATTCCACTCAATTCAATGTATATTCATCATAATTAGCATTGTATTTCAATTAGGCAATAAAAAATGAGAGGGGAAAAAACTTTGCATTCTAGATAGATGAATTCCAGTAAGATGAAATTATTGTTAAAGCTTTTTTTTTTTTTCTAAAAGCAATAGCTGTAACATACTAGATAGATAGATTATGTGGTCTTACTTCTCTCCCTAGGGCTTTTGTGACCTATGTAGATAGAATGCCAGCAATACTGAATAAGAAATAGTAAAACCAGAGTCTGATCTCAGGCAAAAAGAGAGGACAAGAGCAATGGCTATCAGCAAATAAACTGATTTAATTTGAAGGCTCCTCTAAGCAGATTTGAAAACACTTTGAGGACTGGCAGTTACAGACTGATATTTAGCCCACCACTGTGGGCTTAGTGGCCTTAAGTAGCCTTAACCCACAGTATTTCATGGGCAGTTGTGTGTCAGAACAGGACCCAGCAAGGCAGATCTCCTTGGCTGGAGCGGATTAGAGAAAGATAACCAGTTGTGATCCCACTAATCCTGTTCCCGTCTGTCTGGGGATTTTAGGCAACCAAGCTGTGACAGAACATTTGTTATCTGTGCTCTAGTTGATTTCTCAATTTCAGAGTTGAATTTTCTTGATTTTTTAATTTACATATATAGACACAGATGTTTTCAAAATGCATTTTTACTTTGGGCTGTACTTTTCTAAAGCTTGTACAACTGCCAGCATTGAAGCATTGTCTCTTTGCTTGACATTCCAACTAACTATAATTACTACAGCTAATTGCAGTTTTTACATTTTGGTCCTTTTCTGACTTTATATTTTACAAGATAAAATGAGAATCTCTACTGATTTACAGGACTCTTCTGGCTTTTGGTTCAATCTTAATAGTTTTTGTAAGAGCAAACTTCTACACCTGCCAGGATAAGGTAGGAAATAAGTAGAGTTGAAAATAAGCAAGGCTCTTTCTTCTTGTTTGTAAAACACACCAAGAGAGATGAGACAATATTATTTGGAATAAGTACATGGTATTATGAGAGTGATCTGACATACTACCTTCCAACAGAAACTTTTTGTCTCTCTTTGGCTTGTGCCCTGGTTTAACACAGCCAGAATATATTTCATGTGAAAACTGCCTTCATTCACCCTGTAGCCTGTAACTTCTGATTTTATGCAAATCTCTTCCTTCTTGATCTATCATCTGCAAACACGATGCAGCTGCTACAAAAAACTGCTGCTCTATCTGGCTTGCAAGCCAACTAAACCTTGGAGTTATTATTCCACTTAGGAGGGGGAATGGATGAGGGGCCTGGATACAACTGAAAATTTTGCATATAAGAACGTGGAAAAGACCTGAACACAAAAAGAATCAAATAGATTATCAAGTTATGTTGCCAACTGTTTTCCAGATGGGGCCTTACTCTAAACACTGATAAAATTTTCTGAGGCTATACTGTGTTTTCTGGGTACTTTTCATGGGCAGCTCTGCTTTTTTTTAGATCTGCTTCTCACCTGCCCAGACTTATAGCCTTTTCCAGAATTGTACTTAAGAAAACATTTGTGAGAAATCACTAGAGATGTGATCTGGTTTCATTTAGTTCAAGATGTATCTGGCTCCACATACCTATATTTCTGTTGCAGAGGCACACAGAGACAGCAACAGCTGCCTGAAAACTGTGGATCTATTGCAATTAATCTGCCCTTCTTATGACACAATAAAATTACAGTCTTAGATGTCAGTTGTGAAAATACTGCTGCACAATTACTTCAACTGTTTGGATGAGTGAACCAAAACATGCACACTCTCACTCAGCAAAGGAATTGTCTACCTGTGCGTATGCTCACCAAGGCTGGATGAGGACTCCTTAGGTCCCATTCTAAGGGGAGAAGATTTGACTACCGGGCAGCTTTTGAGTGAACAGAGCTCAACTCCACATGACTGCATTTGTACTCTTGCTCGCTGATGTGTTGTAGTCAATTTCTTACTTAGTTGGAGGGCTGACTTCTAAGCCCAGAAAAGCCAATTAATTAATGGCTGAGGACCTCAAGCTGATCCCCATCATCATCATCATCTAGCAAGCCTCAGACCTCTGCTCTGTGCTATCAGGATCCTGTTTTTGTGTGAGGACAGACCTAACTGCAACAATTCTAACAAAATATGGTGTATACATAACAATAATACAGTCATACGTCACAAAGGGTAACAAAACTATTTGTAATTAATCTTTAATATAGGTGTTTTTGATTACTTACAGGTTCTGTAGTAGCTATTCTCTGTGTTTGGTCCTGAACATTTGAAATAGCTTTCTGAGTAGCCTGTACATGTGCCAGAATGTCATCACATCATTAAAAGCAAAAAGTATTCTTTAGGTCCTGTACGAGTTAGTTCCAGTATATTGCCCCCAGTAATGTATGTCTAAAATACCCACCTGCAAACACTGCATTAGACAGTTTGCCTTAACTGACCCATCATCATTTTTCCCCCCACATTTCAGATTGTGTTTAGTAATAATCTAGCAGTGAACTTTTATATGGATTGCTACAGCTCAACATCTGGCCCACTTAAAAAATATTAGTAACTTAAATCTCAAATATGAAAATTTCACTTCTCTATGTATTCAGGATTAAGATATTCTTCAGCTGCCTTATTTGATAGAGAAGGAATAGTAAATAAGTATTAGACCCTATTTGCAAAGGAAACATAAAATAGCCAATGCCAAAAGCTGATAAGCTTAACTTTTTTATTTAGGCAGCACTTCTTACTCCATAATATCAGACAACTTACAAATATTAATTAATTCCTTAAAAAGCCTTGTGAATGATGTTGGCATTGCTAATCCTATTCCTAAAATTGGAAAGCACTGTACTATCTAGAAGCAATCAAACTCAATCAGTGCTATTCTACAAATGCAGATAAATTGCAGCAGTTAGCTAAAATAACAAGTATCCAGTATTTGTAGAAAAAAAAAAACCAAAACCAAAGACAACATGCCATTTTGTTTTGTAGCACTTCTTCATAGTGAATGATGACATTAAATTAGAAAGATTAAAAAGAAAAATGGTTACTTTCAGCAAATGTGTTGTCAAATAGGAAATAACCACGTTGTGAGAGACATAACATTTTTCAGTTATATACAGTGGTACTTTTCTCTGTGTCTATAAAAAGAAAATTGCTCTTTTTGAGCCCAGTCCCTTAGCACAGGTGTCCTGATAAAAAAGCATGTTTCAGTCTGTATTGCTTAATCAAAGGAAAAGTCAGAACATCAGCTGGCACTGTGCAAGAATTTCTATCTGTAGGTAAGTTTATAGTGCTTTAACATGGCCAGTTTAAATACCTAACTCTTCAAAATCTTCATAAATGCTAGTAGCAACAGTAAGTTTGCTCATAAGCCTGTTTTATCTCCTTCCCAATACATGTAAATTTATCTTAGCATGTGGAAAGGAGGAACTCTGTCTAGGGAGATATATGGGATCAGAGAAATTGAAACAGAAAAGACCAGGGCTCCCAAATCTGAGGTGAATAGTCTAAGCACAAAGATTTGCAATATAAAATGACCACCTTTCACTTTTTTTTTTTTCTTTTCTTCCATTTATTGTACTATAGGTGTCTTCACAAGGGTAGCAAAGAACTCTGGTTTTCATAATTCGTAAATCTCTGTCTTTCATTGTAAGTGATAATGAATGTGCTTATATTCAAACAAGCTTTATTTTGCTTTTGATAATTCCACATTGCAGATGGATGATCAGTCTCACAATGTTAAGGGCACTGTCATTTCTGAACCATGACTATGATATCCAAATCAAGTCTGCCCTGGTGCATTTGAGACTCTGTCCTCTAGTTCTGTCCCTGGGAAGAAGAGACTGGCAGAAGAGACCAACCCCTCACCTGGCTATGGCCTCCTTTCAGGTAGTTGCAGAGAGCAATAAGATCCCTCCGAGCCTTCTCTTCTCCAGGCTGAACAACCCCAGCTCCCTCAGCCTGTGCTCCAGCCCCCTCACTAGCCTTGTTGCTCTTCTCTGGACATGTTCAAGCACCTTAACATCTTCCTGAAATTGAGGGGCCCAGAACTGTACTCAAAATGTGGCTTAACCAGTGCTGAGTACAGGGACAGAATGACCTCCCTGGTCCTGCTGGCCACACTGTTCCTAATACAGGACAGGATACCATTGGCCTTCTTGGCTACCTGGGCACACTGCTGGCTCATCTTCAGTCGCCTGCCAACCAGTACCCCCAGGTCCCTCTCTGCCTGGCTGCTCTCCAGCCACTCTGTGCCCAGCCTGTAGTGCTGCATGGGGTTGTTGTGGCCACAAGTGCAAAACCTGGCACTTGGAGTTGTTAAAACTCATGGCATTGGACTGTGCCCACATCCTGGTGGGGCATAAATCCTGCCAGATCAGTTTGGCCCCAGCAAAGCCCTGAGGGCCAAGTACTTGGCACCATGAAGTCAGGTGTCTTGTGCTGCCCCTCAAGGTATTTGGGTGGGCACATAGGCACAAAGCTTTGAGTTCATTGGCCAAAACAATGATGCAAGTGCCCATTGGCCAGTTTAATTTTCAAAATAATGTATTTCAGCACCACTCCACTCACCACTCCATTAACTGGGACTCAGCAGCCACATGTTTGCAGCTTGCACTGGCAGCAGCACTACAACTCTTCCCTCCTTTTATCTACCTGGAATACTTTGCCCCAGCATGTGGTGAGTACATATGCTAAGACTCCGTAAGCATAGTTAGATTTTCCCGTTTTGTGTTCCTGTTTTCCAAGTTCTGATTTTTAAACTGTTTTTGTGTTTGTAAATACCCTTTGTTCAATGACTTCCTGTCAAACGAAGATAAAAAGAATCTATGGGAATTTTCTTGATTAAAAAAAAAAAATAATAAAAAATTAATACAAAAATTAATATTCATGTTTTGTAATATATTATTAATTTCATAACAGTCCATCTATCCAGCCTGTCTGGGTCCCTCTGCAGAGCCCTCCTACCCTCTAACAAATCAACACTTGCTCCCAACTTGGTGTTGTCTGCACACTTACTAATGATGGATTCAATCCCCTTGTCCAGATCATCAATGAAGATATTGAACAGAACTGGGCCCAGCATTGATCCCTGGGGCACACCACTAGTGACAGCTGCCAACTGGATGTGGCTCCATTCACCAGCACTCTCTGGGTCTGGCCCAGTTCTTAACCCAGAACAGAGTGCCCCTGTCCAAGCCATGGACTGCCAGCTTGGCCAGGAGTTTGCTAGGGTAGGCAGTGTCAGATTCCTTGCTACATCCACAGCCTTCCCCACATCAACCAGGTGGGCTGCCTGGTCATAAAAAGGCTTAATGTAGGAATTCCTTTGTTAGCCTTTGCTCAGAATACTGAGACTGATGTGCAAGGATGTTTTGAGTTTAGTGGAACGAAAACTATGGGTACAGGGTGCCACTGAGCCGGTGGAAAACTGCTGCTAGGGCACAGATAGATATTGCCGAAGGTCTAAAGAGACGAAATTTGGCAGATGTTTTTGTTAGAGATAACAAGCGACTAGCAGCCAAGTAAAAAGAATGTAAGCTTTGCTCAAATACGTGTTTGCATCTTGATAAGCTGTTACTAGCCAAGGGCTTGATATACACAACTGTACCAACCAATTAATATTTGACATAAAGTAAAAGCTTTGGATTTTAGAGTATATAAGTTGATACTTTTCACACAATAAACGGACACCTTACTTGTATCAAGTAGAGCCCCATCTCTCCATCGGTGTTAGCTTAATATCAAAGTTTACCTGACATTCACTTGCGTAGTTCATTAATTTGGGAAGTATCAGCTGGTTTTGGCCAACTATTCACCTCAGAGAAACTCCATTGACACTCAGTTCATAAATGCAGTTTCAACTTACATAATCTTGGCTAAATTTGCAAATTATCAGGTAAAATGAAAAAGATAAAATGAGGGAAACACAAAGAAGACAATGAAATAGTGGAGAGAACAGTAAAACTAGCCACAGAGATTGGGGGGGAAAAAAAAAAAAAAAAAGTAGAGCCAAGAAAAAGTATCCATTTAAAAAAGAACTAGGAGGAACCTGCTTTTCATACAAAATGAAAGCAAGGAATTAAAACCTGTTAAATGAGATTAAATTAGTTTACAAACAGAACTGATCATTTACCAAGAAAAAAAAATATTTTAAAACATTGCAGATTGAGGCAATGGTGCCACCTTAGGAACACTCATGCTATGCTGAGCTGCAGCCCTGAAATAGTTACTGACTATGGGTCTTCTAAGTATTCCTGGTTTATTCACCAGTGAGAAACACCAGATTTGAAATGGATTCTCTGCAAATTAGTTCACCCAAAAATGTGAAGGGGGGAAAAAAATATTGGTTTTCAGTCACAATTTCACGAGAAGAAAATCCTTTTAATGAGATGCAGAGTCAGGATGTTTTGGGTTTGTTTGGGTTTTTGGGTTTTTTTTGCTGATGAAGTGGACAGTTGAATCAGAATTCTCCACTATACCACATGTATTGCAGCCTTAGGCTTGAATGGAACAGCTTCTGTGAGTGTTAGCTATATATAGGAGAACAATTTATACCGTTTCCCTGTCTTAAGTAAATGAAAACATGCCAAAAGCAGAAATGGAGGAAAGTAAATTTGACTGCATTTTATTTGATAGGGGGTTTTAAGTGCTTTTTCATTTTAGCTAATTAGACCCTTGCTTTTACCGAGATCTCTCAGTTTTCCTGAGGGATCAATACAAAATCAAGGACTAAATCTTGCAATCCTTTTTTGTTTGTTTGTTTTTTGTTTTCTTCTGTCTTTTCACCATAGGAAATGTCACTTTTAAATATAAGTGGGAAAGATTTCCTGCTTCCAAAACATAGTGAAGGTTGCTTTGCCATTATTTTAATATTTTATTCCATCTTAAACTGTCAAGACAGATATGATTTTTAGGACTCAGTTTATGTTGAAAACTACAGCAACAAACATTAGGAATACAGAACTTCAGAAACTGACAGAGCCTGAGCCTCTGAGGCTATCTGCATATCTGCAATTACAGCAAGCCCAGTCCAGCAATGCAACTGAGACATAAAAAATGAGACAGGGCAGCTTTAAGAGAGAAACAGGAAGCTGTAACTAGAATGCAGCCAAATTCCAAGCTGGGGCACTTTAGAATGAGGCTGCAGATGAAGCAGATGTGCTTGCTGTGAGTTTCTGTACTATCTGGACTTTATTCTACTAAAAGGGGTACTACTTTCCTTCCTGTCATATTTTTTTTTTTTTTTTACTAAAAGGGAATAAAATAGATAAGTTGAAGACATATGTAAAAGTGAAAGATGAAGATCATCTAGGAGCTGTGGTGTTGCTGGTCTTTAACTTTCTGGGCATTCTTACGATATCAACCATTTGGTTGTTTAAAACTTGCTGATTCTGCTTCCTGCATGAAACCAAAGGAGCTGTGCTTTATGGTGAGTATAATACAAATTCAACTGCTAGCTTAAGATGGGACTAGTCACATATTTGTAATCAGGCTAACTGCCACATCAAGCGCTGACAAAGCTCAGAATGTGCTGAATGGAAGTGTCATCAGCTCCATAACTGTATAGTAAAATAATAGTGTAACAGCATCTCTCATGAACTAGCTAGAGGCAGACTTGTTTAAGGGGGAACTCTTATGAGCTGATTATCCTCACAATGAGCATATTATGTTCTGTATGGCCAGACAGCGACTGCACAACACTTGGGGAGTTAAGGAGTTCAATCTTAAAAAGAATGAAATGCCCTCAGTAAAAAAAGTTTATTTACTCTGCTTATTTTTCATTCTTGTTTTGTATAACATTCAAAAGCATTAGACCAAGGAGCCTTGAGGATACAACCACATTGTCTAATAAAATTTAAATGATGTTGAAACTTTTCTTTTGTTTATTTTTGTTTTGTTTTTTT
This sequence comes from Psilopogon haemacephalus, assembly GCA_013396835.1. Lineage (NCBI taxonomy): Eukaryota > Metazoa > Chordata > Aves > Piciformes > Megalaimidae > Psilopogon > Psilopogon haemacephalus. The sequence continues at coordinate 131,086 of VWZI01023510.1, forward strand.
TTTTCCTCTGTGCCTTTGAAAAACAAAGTATGAAGAATGCCTTTCTGAAGTCTTCTCTGAACGCTGTCATTGCAGTATAATGTCACTTTGGCTGTCTAGTGCTAATCTTTTATGAAGTTTTGAAATAGCGTTTATCACTTTCATGTAGAACTTTCTGCATTGTCCACTGATAAGAAGCACTCACCAGTTTTATGTATAATGATTTACACATCTAATGAGTCCTTGTGTCATTCTCTTCTTACTGTTGTTTCACCTTGAGAGAAGTGTGAGTGCCACAAGGAGTAACAATGTCAAAATGAAAGATATAAATTAGCAGCTCAGTCATCACATATCTAAGTGCCAGCTTGCTTTGTCTCAGACTTGTTCTGTGCACATTGCATGCCCTGATGGTGTAATACTCAAAACTAGGTTTAAGATCACATTTTTAGAATATTTATCACGGCACACTGCATGCAAAAAAAAGTACATGGAGGTTCAGCTGTAAGCCTGCAACAGAAAGCAACTGACTTTTACATTTTCAGATAAAAGCTTCATTTGCTCCCTAAGCATTTAAGATTATTTCAGTTCTTTGGCACTGCAGTTAAGATCATGACCTTACTTTTATCTCTTTCAAACTACCAAATTAATAGTATGAGATTTCAAGAATGTGCTTGCTATCTTCACCAGTGACTTGGTACTTTGAAAGAAAGCAAGTAAACAAGAAACCCTTGTATGAAGCCACTCGCTAAGCCCTTAGCATATGGATCTGTGTGATCTTTTAATTCTCATCTAACTTGTATTTATTTTAAAGTTTTAGAAAAGCATGTAGTTGATAACATGGGTCTTTTTTCTCTTTTTTTCCTCATTTTTTGTAATCTTGAAATGTGTTGCAAAAACAAAACACGCTTCAACTAAATCAGCTGAGACTGAAGGACACAGGACTGGTTAAATGGTTTTCATTGTCAGGCATCACTTAGATTGCTAAGAGTTTTAGGGTGTACACTGAGAATGCATTTGCTTGTTGTATTTCTACTAATATCTCTCAAAGGGGAAACAATGGAACACTGTGCATTCATTATGAACATTCATTAAGATCAACACGTAAATCATGGCAATGTTGTTGAGATTATGTGGATGACTCTTCTATAGCAGCTTCCTTTACACTACTCAGCTGTTTCCCATATGTGGCTGCTGACATTTGTTAAAGACAAAAGCCTATCAAAGTAGAAACTAAATATGGGAGGATACAACAGTATACAAACAAGTCAGTATTTAATTACTTTTACCTGTCTTTTAGTTCCATTTTGCTGCTTGCAGATGATGAGGAAAACCAGTTTGTGATTTTTTTTTTTTTTGGTCAGTTGATATATTAGTGTGACAGCAACAGAGAGCTTTTGAATTATTAAAACATTTGTGAGCAAAGAAAACATTCCTCCTGATTGTAAATAAACTACTTAGTCTTGCATTATTTATGGCAACCTTCAAAGACAGGGGAAGAAAGCATATTAGTGGGATCCGAAAAGCTGATGATAACCATTTTATCCTTAGAAATTTTGGATACAGATTTAGGTACCTTTAACACCATGGAATAACAATAATGAAAAGAAAATGGAATTTCAGATCATGACAGAAGTGTCAGATCAACAAACAGCAGCTTTGGGAAAAAAAAAACAACCAAAAAAACAACTTTATGGCACCAAGCACCGGCAGTGAATTAAACCATGTCTTCACTTACTTTTTGTCTTCATTATTAGAACCTTTATGTTTTAAATGCTTTTTGTACAAAAGTCTCTGCTCTAGAATTTGCTTTACTCCAGCCCATTAAGCTATATGCTAGATACATGACTAACAGCACAAGAAACCAGTCATTTTGCTTCAAGTGATGGCAGAATATGGCCTCTTACTTGCAGTGTGTCCCAGAGTATGATAGATGGGTCTGTGTTCCTGATCAAGACAGCATTCCATTAGGAGTATAGCAGTGGAAAGGGCAGAGAAAGTGACATCTGAGGAAGAGCCAGAGTTGGGGGTGGAGGGAGGGGAAGTGGATAGGGAGGAAGAACGACAACACATAAACCACAAAATCCCACATAAATCCACAGAAATACAAAATAGGAAGAAGTTTCACTGCAAAGTGCTCAACAGGTACAAACCAAACACAAGAAACAGAGCAACAGAAAATTCTGTTTAAAGAATAGAACAAATATAAGGGGTTGTTTGGGTTTTGTTTTGTTGGTTTGTTGGGGTTTTTTTCATAGGCTTTGTAGGAAAATGCAATTTTAGGCTGAATAGTTGCAGCTAAAAGCAGTCCATACTGGAAAATTGCCTCCTTAGAAACTATTACAACCTGATATTTTTATTTTATTATTTTTTACATTGAAGCAATGCTTCAACACTAGGTGTAGCTATTTTTAAAATTAATCACAGAATTAACCAGGTTGGAAAAGACCTCTAAGATCATCAAGTCCAACCTATCACCTAGCACCTTCTAATTAACTAAACCATGACACCAAGTGCCTCATCCAGCCTCCTCTTACACATCTCCAGGGATGATGATGACTCCACCACCTCCCTGGGCAGCCCATTCCCACGCCGATCACTCTTCCTATGAAGAACTTCTAAACATCCAGCCTAAGCCTGTCCTGGATCTTCCTGCAGCTGCAAAGAAACCCAAAGCATTTAGTAAAACCTAGGATTAATACATAAGAATTTTACATCATTTCACCAAAAAAAAAGTGTACATATGTTGTATTAATTTAAGCCAGTTCCCCTCAAAAGCTCAAAAAATACTTAATTTTATTTGGAAGTAAAAAATAAACTTTAACAATAAATAGAACGTATTTTGGGTAAGGGGAATTACAGAGGATAGGGGAAGAGGGAACAAGATACAAGATATAGGTATAAGGTAAGGGGAATTACAGAGGATATGGGGGGGAAAAGAAGTAGAAAATGAAAAAAAAAAAAAAAATACAGCCCGTAGATGGGAGGAGATGAAAGTTGAATCCAAGCTTTGAAATTGGAAATTGGTGGTAGATGCAGATGGGTGCTGGTGGGATGCAACGAGTCAGAGTTCCAAATATGGCTGTTTTCCCCATGTGTTTGTTGGAGAGCACATGGTGAAATAGCAGCAGCAGGGAAGCAAGATGCTGGGCTAGTGAGGAGGCAGAGACCAAGAGGAAGAAATGGAAAGTCCATCCTCCCCTTTATAGGGAGTCTCAGCAGGAAACGGGAGGGGGGTCTAAACATGACACCTGGGGGTAGGTCAGACCACCCTCAGGGAGGAGTCAGGATACAGTTCCAGGTAAGCCTACCCAGGAGGGCTTAACCCTTTACATATGTATATATACATTCCCAGGCATTTAATTTGAAATTATTTAAACACCCAAATAGCTTTACTTTGACACCAAAGTGAAAAAAAAAATCACTCAAACAATATAGAAAAGAACACAGACTTACCTGTTCGTTCATTCTAAGTTTCTCTGCATGGTCACTTGGTTTGACAAACAAAACTCCAAATATTAATCAGGTTCCTGATTTCTGTATGTCAAGAGAGCAGATCAATGTGAAAGAGATTTTGTGCCATCCACAAAGGGAAGAGCATCCTTCAATATGCATTATCAGAACAACTCTTTGTACAGCAGTGTGGTCAGAATTAGTGTGGTAGGTTGTCTGTACAAGCAGCAATGAAAACTGAATGCCACTTCTCTCAGGTATGAGTAGGTGGCCTCTCAGCTTCAGATTCCAGAAGACAGCCTCTCAGTACTACACAACTAGACAATACAAGACCCAAGATCCAATCAGCCATCCCCTGTGTCTTTAGACAGAATGTCATAAAAGAGGTTCTGTATCTCCAAGAAAGCTGGGGAGGGACTTTTCAGGATGTCAGATAGTGATAGAACTAGGGAGAATGGATCAAAGGTAGAAATATGTAGAGTCAGTGTGGATGTGAGGAGGAAGTTCTTCACCATGAGAGTGGAGAGACCTGGAATGGGTTGCCCAGGGAGGTGGTTGGGGCTCCATCCCTGGAGGTGTTTAAGGCCAGGCTGGATGAAGCTAGGGTAGGGTGTCTCTGCCCATGGCGGGGAGATTGGAACTAGATGATCCTTGTGGTCCCTTCCAGCCCTGACTGATTCTATGATTCTAAAACATGGTGTCAAATTCCCCCCATAAATAGCGCTATTACCTTAAAATATTGTCTTCTGTATGCAGCAAGAAGATTTTCAGTGGTATCAATAAGGATGATGCTTATCATCAACGGTGTGACAGAAGCAAGCCTAGGAGACATCTTAGATTATTTTGGAAGATATAGTATAAGGGTGTAGGTAAAACTATCCAGAAAATGGCAGTTTAACATGACAGATTATTTAAATTAACAGGTAAGCATTAGAGACTAGGAAATATAGTGAGACATGAAGTTGGGTGAACACACAGCAATCAGGTCTGTGAAAGATAGTGAGGGACTCTGTGAAAGCCAATGAGAGACATACAGGGAAATGTCACAAGCAGACAAAGAATGCAGAAGGAAAGAAAAGTAAAATGAAAAGAGATGATGGGATGGGTGAACAGATTCTTAGGTCACAATTTTCTAACCAAACATTTCTCTCTCTCAGCTATTCAAACACTGTGACAATTTGTGACCTCATACAAGTCTATCAATCTGTGTTGCCAAGTATTCCCGTTCTCGAGTAGTCTTTTCCTGCAATGCCCTTGCACAGGTATTGGTAGACATCTGTATAATATTTCTGTAACCTGAGCTGATTAAGTCTATGTAATACGTGATAACAGAAGTGCAACAGAGGCTATAGTTTAGAACAATGAGTGATAAGTGTTACGAATTATGCAAAAATAATAATATGTATTAATTTTTATATCCAGGTAAAGATTGTTAATAACTATGAGAATTGTTTAACACTAAATCTTGCCAGAAAACTTATTTACAATGTTCAAAACACACAGTGTGCACACTTATGCACACAGGAACAGGCTAAACTAGAATGCTTTAAGAAATAACTAACAAATGCAAACATTAAAACTGGAAAGAGGTTTCAATTATACCTCTTGCCCATCAGGGGACTTGAGAGACTCCTATGGAAAGCAGAATGTGCTGGAGGATACTGACAGATTTCTTGCATCCACAAACAAAGTGTGTAGAATCAACAAAAAGCACAGCTGATTTATATATGCTTACAGCAGCACATTAGTTATGCAGGCATCCCCCTTCTCTAAATATCTATTGAAAATGTGCTGGATAAGCAACTCAGTTAATAGTTACAGCAGAGTTGTGCCAGCAACTGGATCACAAAAATAGGATTGTAGCCGAGCATGTTAACTTTGCACCTATGTTCTAATGAAATGACTCTTTTTGAAGAATATTTTCATGGTCACCCGTGAAATACAAAGGTGGAAATACAAAGAAGGTGGTGTCCTAGCTTTGATTAGATTTCACTTTTCTTCAAATCAGTAATTGTGTAGCATCAGATACTTAAAAGTACCTGAATCTCTTTGGATTTTTTTGTTTGGGTTTTTTTCTTCCTTGTTTTGTGTGGTTTGTTTGTTGGTTGGTTTCCGGTTCGCTCTCTTTTTCTTTTGGTTGTTTGTTTATTTTTTGTTTACAAGCCTTGTAATGGGATTAATTATACAATATACAACAAAAGCATCAGATGTTGAAAGGAGAACTGCTTACAAATGTAAAAAGCTGCAATCCTGGCCACCCACTCTACTTATTGATAGAGCTAATCAGGCCTATGAATATCAGTTCAAAAGAGAGATCATCCCCCACCATGTCAGTGATCACCAGGGCAATGTAGAGCTTAAAAAGGTAAAGCCTATCTTATTTTTGTTCTAAACTGTGTAAGATATTTCTTTTGTTTACACCATTGAGAGAGGAAAACAACTTTCAAGCTAAAATGTGAGAGAGGCTCTTCTGTATTTAGGGTGAGAAGGGTAACTGAGGAAGAAGAACAGGAAAGGAAATGAAGCATAGTTAGAAATCTGTCTGTCATTTGGCATAGCTGTGTGATTGCAGAATAGTCGCCTGAACTCTTTTAGATGAGTCAGTGCCTGCAGTCACTGAGTTTTCTTGCAGATGCAGCTGTTCCCTTGGATTCATTGGCACCAAAGTTTTTTATCATTATTCATCCTTTGTCTTAAAAGTGACTTTTGCTGGCAGCATAATGCAGGAGAGGTTTACCTCCTGCATACAGCAGAGGTAACTATGAGCCCTAAATGTTTTACAAAACACAAACTTGTTAATATGAAAACTTCCACAGATTAGGGGGGCAGTGTTGGGGGGGGGGTGTTAAGTGCTTCAATGCATTAGAACGTTCTCACACATTCATTCACTTCTGCAGTGGTCCTCAGTGAAAATTCCACTGACCATCCTCAAGCTTGGGGAGACAGCATTGTGACAATTCAGGATGGGTGAAAAACAGAAAACCTGGGACGAAATTTACAGAATCTTTTACAATGTCATGGTGGTGAGATTGAGGTAGAATGTGTCTTTGCAAATAAAGATGCTGCTAGAATAAACTTGAGATTACACAAAGAGGACTAGGCTAGGAATTTTAGTAATTTGACCATATCTTTGTTACCTGCAAATAAGAGTCTCAGCATCCTCACCACTTATGTCTCCACAGGGGTCTTTGCCTGGATTAGCAAGGTATCCTTCAAAGGCAGGAGGAACCAAGAGTAGCTGGACGCAGCCTAAACTTGTAGGACAGTGCACAGGCTTAACAGACTACTGAATATAAACTTCTCTGCCAGGGAGGTGTAAAACCTCATTTTAATGAATATGGGATGTATGATGAAGAGGGGATGTACATATAAGGTGGGAACATGTAGCAGTTGGGTCAGGAAATCTGTACATTCAAACTTCTTCAGGGAGTAGTGAAAGGAAGAGGGTCACTTGCAGATAGGAATTTAGGATAAAGGGATGCTGTGTCCTCCAGCTGTCTGAGAGACCTCACAGGGATCTGCCTCATGGACTCTCCCTTTATTTGAATAAAGTTTTACAGGACTCTTCTGTCGCCTTTGTGAACACGAACCTCTAGTGATAGAACATTTCCTTACAAAAGCCTATTCTGTTTTCTGGTATGTAACCCAAGTAACTTCTTGTGATGCGTGCTTTCTTTAAAAAGGACTGTAATTCAAAGAACTCATGAGTGCAGGACTTTCTAGAGCCTGTATTTGATTCTCAAAGACATATTCACATAAAATTTCTAAGCCCTTACCACTCTTTCTTTTTTTACATTACAATATTACAATTGTAATGTATTGGTTTGCCTTTTTTCACCAAATATTGTTCAGACAGTACTGTAGTACAGGTTACTGCATATTACAGTGATTCTGCTCTGGGAACTCAGAGCAGAATTAGAATTTAACCACCTGCTTAAATTACTTGCTGATGCAGCACCATTGTGTGCCTGTCTGCTACTACTGCCAGGCTCTTGCCATTCTCTGAAAGAACAAGGCTGTCAAGAGCTATTAAAGCAGTAGTGGGTGGAGACAAGAAAATACTGTGTCAGTCAAACTAGTTAAGTTTTGCTGCATCTTCATCATTTTGCCTGCTAGTTGGCTGCAAGAAGTTTGTCTTAGTCAAAGTGGGCTTGTTTTCCAAGCCATAAGCACTAAACCATTACATTTTAACATCTTCATCAAACCTGGTATATTGAAGCTGGCTTGTGTTACGAGAAGCACTAACCTGCACAGGAGTTTCTTTTGCTCTTCTTTCCATAGTGTTACTTTGCTGGAAGACTCTTGGAAGTCTCATCTGTGAATTGTGTGTTTCTTTATGCTTCTGTAGACATGCCAGCCTGTCTGGATTTTCACTCCTTTTTACCTTTAAATTTATCTGTCTTGTTCAAAAGAAAATAAATAAAAGAGGAAATAGTCCAACAGTATTTAGGCAACAATGCCTGTCCTGACTAACAAAAGCACTCATGTAAAAAAACAGAAAATGAGATCACACTGCACTCTGGGCTGTGTCCAACTATGATTCCCTTTTGACCTCAGTATAAGAGTTTACCAAGAGTTTATCAGGAAGAGTGGACTGTATCCTGACTTAAAATGTATATGCTTTAAGAACACAGCTTTGAATAATAAAACAAGCAGTCAAAATTTCTGATGCTGAAGGAATAAATATTTTCATGTGTTTGCTGAATTAATTCCAGAAGTAACATTTAAGGCTGTTAGTTGCTGAATGAAGAAAATCCTATATCTATCATATCTTCAATGAAGTTATGAGCATAGCTAAAGTTGCTGGCACATTTTTTCATTATTTGTCACCCTTTTTTCCCCAACTTTATAGTTCAAAGTAAGCAGAATGGAAAAAAAAAACCAAAAAACAAAACCAAACCTAACACTGAGCTCTCACTTCTTGTTGATCAAATCAATGTCTTCATTAATAAAAGGAAGTAACTTTTCAGGCAGGTCTTACTCTTTTTAAGTTAAATAATTTATCTAGAATACTGTAACCTTAAAACTTCATTTCATCTGAACAAGGCAGTTGGAAGACTTTGTAATCCCGTGGTTTTGAATAGAATTCTATTTCATTGAAAGCTACTTGGAATAAACAGCAGTGACTGAACATTGTTCTTGGTCTTTCTCTGTGCCTGAAGTTGAATACGAATGTGAACAGTGTAGTGACAACAGCTGAAATAAACTTTTTGTCCTGCCTAATATTATCTTGATTCCACCATTACTTGAAAAATTTTAATGGATATTTTATAAACTGTTTCTGGCTGTTGAAGAAACAAAAAATGTGTTTTGCATAAACAAACCTGATATTACATAGGCATTTATGTGTAGCAAACGGTAACAGAGAATAAAGTGGTGTCTACTGTCACACCAGTAGCCATGAAGGCACTAACCTGGTACCATACTGTCAGTTCTGAACACAAATAAGCACCCTAGCTTTGTCTACAGAAAATCCAGATAGTCTTCGCAGAACAACTGAATCTAGACCGTAACTTATTGAGGATATAAGGAAACTTTGTCCCAGATTGGGAATTATAGGGTTAAAACTCCTCTAGGGACTAGAGGAGGATGTTATTCAATCCCATAATTCTGCTATCTCTTCATAAGCTCAGGGCAAGGCCATCTCGGTCTCCTTTCCTCCCCCTCCAGCTGTGTCTGGGCAGGAGCTGTTATCAGGTAAATATGTAAGCAGGTAGGGCCTAGGAATGGCAGAGGCATGGCGGGGAGGGGACAGGGATGGGGGACTGGAGCACTGGGGTTAATAGGTTTAGTTTTCGGATGGGAACAAAATTCAAGAGGGTTGCTATGACTTCTATATCTGCTTTGTAACTTTTTTTTTCATGCATTTCTCTATCCAAAATATAATTCTGTTATTTTCTCCAATTTGTTTGAGAGTTTTCATTCTGTCGGCGGTAAAACCACCACAAACTTATTTCTCTATAAATCAGATACAAGATACACAGACAATAGGACAGCATCTGTGCCTCTCAGATTATGTAGAAGTGATATGTTCCATCTTCAGTAGCACAGTGATAGATAACTCTCACCACAAGCAGTTTACAATTTCATTACTGTGACAATATGACTTACAATGCCAATACATATAGAAATAGAAAAAAAATGAAAGCCCAGCAAGGAAGTGAGGCAATTTAGCTGAGCTGCTAATAATTAGCAGCTCCACAAACCACACAAATGGAAATCCAGAAGGAAAAGCATATGCCATTTGTGAATTTCATGCCCGTGTAGGTTGCCCCTTTTGCCAACACAGGTTCACTAAGGACAAATCCTGCCTGACAAACCTAATGGCCTTCTATGATGGAGTGGCTGCATCAGTGGACCACGGACAACCTGTGAATGTCATCTATCTGGGCTTATGCAAAGCCTTTAACAATCCTCCACAACATCCTACTTGCCAAGTTAGAGTGGTATGGATTCAATGAGTGGACTGTTCAGTAGATAAGGAATTGTTTGGATGGTCACATTCAGAGGATAGTGCTCAATGGAGTCCAGATGGAGAGCAGTGACAAGTGGTGTCCCTCAGTGGTCCGTACTGGGACCAGTACCATTTAATATCTTTATCAATGATATAGACACTGGGATTGAGTGCACCATTGTACCCAGTTAGAGCAGATACCACCCCAGTAGAATAAACTCACTACAACAGATTCTTTTGGGAAGTCAGGAAAAATGAAATTGTCTTTTCTTACAGTTTAAACTAAATACAGCAGTATAAAAAGAAAATACTACTACAAGAAAAAAAAGAAAAAAAACAAACCTTAAGGAGCATGGAGAAGGGGTCAAGCAGCAGCAAAGCAGCAGCAGCAGCCACCAAAACAGTGGCGGGGGAAGATAGCAGTGAGAGCAGCAGAAAGCAGTAAAAAGGGGAAGAAAAAGCTGTACTTCCAGACATAAGGCTCTTGATGCTCCAATTAAATTATATTAACTTATCCATTGTTGCTGTTATATAGCCTATTCCTCGAATGTTCACCTCTTCACTACTTTGTCTTCTATCTAGAAATCTAGCTCAAATGGCCACAACCATCAGCAAGTTTGCAGATGGCACCAAGCTGAGTGGTGCTGTCAATATGCTAGAGGGACAGGATGTCATCCAAAAGGAGCTGGACAAGCTGGAGAGGTGGGCCCAGGTGAAACTCATGAGGTTCAACAAGACCAAGTACAAGATCCTGCACTTGGGTTGGAACAATCCTTGTTATCAATACAGACTGGTGGACAAGATAATAGAAAGCAGCCCTCAAGAAAAGGTCTTGGGAGTTCTGCTGGATGAGAAGATGGCCACAAGCCAACAATGTGCACATGCAGCTCAGAAGGCCAGTGGCATTCTCTGCTGCACCAAAAGAAACACGGCCAGTAGATCAAGTGAGGTGATCCTTCCACTTTGCTCTGCTCTGATGAGATCTCACTTGTACTGCGTCCAGCTTTGGAGCCCTCAGCACAGGAAGGATGTGGACCTGATGGAGCAGGTCTAGAGGAGGGCAACAAAAATGATCGAGGGAAGACAGGCTGAAATGATGCTATGAAGCATCATCCCCCAGCTGAGGAATCTGGGCTTGTTCAGTCTGGAGAAGAGAAGATTCTGGAGAGACCCGATAGCCTGCAGTGATAGGATGAGGGGCAATGTTTGATGTTTTTAAATAAGAGGAGAGGAGATTTAGATTGGAGCAAGTTCTTTACCATGAGAGTCCCTTCCAACCCAAATCTCATTCTGTGATGCTATAAATTATAGTCAACCCAGACAATGCATAGGAATTTCAAACAGAAAAGCAGTCCTCAAAAGCAAGAAACCTGAGCAGAAGATGCTCTTATGCTCTGCAAAGTCCCCCTTTATAATAAGCATGACATTTATGATATATGATATACCTATGAGCTAACTCAGGTCAGCTATCCTTGCTGACTCAAAACTGCTAATGGCTATGGAGAGACTTTACAACTTGGAAACTAAACACTTGTAGCTGTGTGCTTCAGCAGGGCAAAGCCAAATGTTGTTAGGCTTGACTGTACAGTGATGTAGGATTCTTCTGGATTTTGGACACTGGTTTTGCTAGGAAAAATGGGACAACATTAACTTACTGTGTTTTTTTTTCCTAAATAAAATACTGTTTTCTACTGGATGTTCACATCAAATTACACAAAAACACCAGGTCCAACTTTCCTCCACACACCATCTTTAAATAGTAAAAGCTTAACCTACCTCCAGGCAATAATAAAAGCTTTATTTTTGATACAAACAGAAAGTGTTGAGAGTGACTATTAAAATATCTTGGTGCTGTAGAGATTAACTGAGAGAGCAAAGGAAAAATTCTATAGAGACCATTTGCCCTCCTCAGTGATAAAACCACAAACCCCCTGAAGAGCAGATGTCTGACTTCAGTAATTTCTATTAAACTTCTGAAACCATGTATTCAGCCTATGACTGGAAATAAAACTAGTGAGTAGACATTTGTGTGAATGTAGTATAAATTTTATAAGAGTATAGTACCTGCATTGGTGCCTTTTTTGGTTGCTTTTGTGGCCAAAGCAGATCCAGGCATTTTCACCACTTGTGCAGTGCCTCTTTTGGACTGACTTGAGGTAACTCAATGGGAATTATTTAGCTGGAAAATCAAACTGAGTCTCCCCAGAGAAGACAACTTAACCTTGAGGCCCATCAGTAAAAGGATCAATTTGTTTATTTGTTGATGTGCAGCTCAGTTCCCCAGTGCATTAGCTTTGATTCTTTGGTCAGTCCAAATCTAAAATTATTCCCTTGCAGTCCCTGGAGTTGCTAACTGCAAGGCACGGTGCTTATCACTTTTGTTTAAAGGTGTTTGGTGAATCCATAATGGGTTAATAAAGTTTGAGGTTTAGAGAAGCTAATAGCTGCTATGACATCTGAATATAGGAATTTTGCAAAGGGAGTAAAAGGAACAGGCTTTCTTATGGACATAAATCTCAGAGAGCTCTAGCAGTTCTAAAAGCTGTGAAGTAGTTTTTAAAAGCCTCTAATTTGCATGACTTGCCAACTTAATGGATAAGAGGCTGTATTAAATGAATAAACTCCTCTAAAATAGCATTTCCCAGACCACAAACACCCACACAGAGCTGAAAGTTCTTCCAAGAGTACTGTGATGCGTTCAAGTCTGTATTGCTGCAAGTTCAGACAGGATTTCTAGCTATTGCACAATAAACATCTGACATTGTTTACTGCAGCAAGAGTTGATCATGCAGAAAATGCTGTTTTTCTTCTCATTAACAAATGTGGTGAACAGCAGGGTGCAACTGTTTGTATTTGCCACAAGGACCCCTCACCACGCTAAGGGTATTGAAGGAATTTTGTTACAGGGAACACCAAAGGTGTGGGACTGCAGAAACAAAAATAATCTGTGATACCAAGAGAGTCATCTAAAATCAAATGGATGTTTAATTTGGTGTTTGATATCCAGTAGGTTCTCCAGGAACCCTGTAAAAAAAAAAAAAATTTAAGCCATGCTTTCTTCTGAAAAACGTGCAAATGTTTTTACTATTTTTGTTTTTGCTGCCAAATAGTAAAAACATTCAAGTCCAGATATTTTCCCAGGAAGAAACCCCACACTGGAGGGAAGTTTTTTTGTCTAGAGGTTGTTTGTTTGTCTTGAGCTGTGGGGTTTTTTTTTGTGGGAGTTGTGCTTTGTTTGGTCGGTTGGGTTTTTTTGGGAGGTTGTGAGTGAGTGACTTTGATTGATTGGTGTTTTTAACAAAGTTATTTTGACAGATCTTCTAATGTCTTCTGCAGTGTTCTTTGTGGATCCTTTAAGAGTTGACACTCAATGTGGTCTCCACAGACTGCCAACCCTCTATTTCTCAGGGCAAAGACCACCCATACATTTGTGCATCCCAGCTTCTTCAACTACAGCAGCATTTGAAAGTCTCAAGTACGCAAGACTTCTCCTGCAGTATTTATACTAAGTTTCAGGGTCAAACATGTTGATGGTACCGGTGAAATGAAAAATATGCACCTCTCCTGGGTCCCCTATCCTGACTATTCACTGCCATCTTCAGAAGTATATGATCCTATTCCCAAAACAATTCCAGGCAATAGAGGAGATGAAAGGAGAGAGAAAAGGAGGTATACTTACTCTGGTCTATTTGCTCTGTTTCCATCTCCTATAGCTATTCTTCCACACTGCACGATAAACCTGCAAACAACACATACATCTGAGAAAGATATCACTACTTCAGCGCATGCTGTGCATTCCTTGATGCCATACATAGCTGCATGGCTTTGCTAGGTAGCAAACCATGTCATGCTTCCTTCTGAATTGAGATGGACAATGACATAACCTCTGTCATGTACACAAGAATTTGTGAATTGGTTGCAAAGCGCTTTGAGCTGCTTCAGGTTGAAAGTTGTAACTGAAATGTAAGACTGAGAGAGAAAATCCTGCTCTACTTCAGTACCATACAGCTGCCTGCAACCTTCAGTCATTTCAAACTGACCAGCACTTGGAAGTGTACAGGCAGTACACTGTACGCTGCTGTCCTTGACTTGGAGCAGAAAGGAAGAGGGTGGCACAGATCCCCTACATGTTTACCTTGAAAATTTCCTAATATACCAACTCAAAGGATGCTTTGTTTACCAACCCATCACCCTTTTATATATCCCTCTTCTGAGCAGGTTTGTCAAATTCTGCACCTGCATTTGATAAATCCTGCATGAAGCACAACTACTATTAGGCTGAGGGTTTTTATAAACACACCAGCTATTCACTGGGATATGGACACAGCTGATTTCACTTTCTCTCCCTTCTAACAACATTCTCAGACAGATTGCTCTTCACCACACTTTTCTCACAGTCATCAAATAATTTAGGGTACAATTGACCTCAGGCCAATTCCGTTATGAAAGCAAGGCTAATTTCAAAAGTTAGAGCAGGTTACTCTGAGCTTGCTTGTCTGGGCAAGTCCAAATGCATCTCAGTATCCATCTTGGGGCAGGAAGATGTGGGAAAAAACCCAGCCTGGGTGATCAGCTTAGCAGTAGTCACAACACTGGTACTTTATCAGTGCTCAGCCACAGCACTGCAAAACACAGCATTAGAAAGATATTTTCAGGATATTTTCAGGATAACCCCAGCTCAGCCCAGTTCTAACCTACTGCATGGACCAACAGTTTTACAAAGCTTCTCAGATCACATTCCTCATGATTAAAAAGCCTCAAGAAAGGCTCCTCTGTTGACAAAGAATAAAAAAAACAACAAATAGAAAAAAAAAAACCCCACCACACCTTGAGGTTAGCTTGTTATGGGCTGTAAACAAGGCATCTGTAGCAATATCATTCAAAACCATTTTTTCTATGTGTTGTTTCCCTTTTTGTTAGGTACTGTCCTCTGAGTGGCTTTTGCTTTGAAAGAATTAATTATTCAAACTCTGCCTACATATCTCTTTTCAACAATAGCTAGCTCCTTTGTGTTACAAGGTCTGAAAACTCTGATAACAGCCAGGACAGATGGCTGAAGCCAGGCAACACATTTCTGAGGTGTACCACATCTTTGTTATCAAACCTTGTTTTATTGGCAAGCCCTTTGCTATTTTAACTAAAAGTGTCACATTGAGGCTGTTCTTATTGGTCAAAATCCTTACATTCAGTTATTTCTTAATGCCTCACAAAGAAAAACTACAAAACATGATCCAGCTGCAAACTAAAAGCTGCATGATCGAAAGAAAACAAACTGTGTCATTTAATAAAAATCCTTTGGTGTTTTCATATGTTGGGGGTAGAGACACTGCTTTGTTATTCAGCCAATATCCCTGCTAGAATGCTCTCTTCTTTCCACAGTGATACTCTACAAGCCTCTCTCTCAAGGGAATGTGTAACAGTGCATTGTCAAGATGCTATGCTGAGATATTTACGTCTTTATACTTCATTTTCTGCAGGGCTTTCTGCCTCTAAGAAGACATCTGAGTTGTTTTCTACTCTTTCACTTCTTTGATCTGCTGTATCATTATAGTTTAATCTGTTCTTAATTTCCTCTTGCTAACCCATTCTGAAAGCCTCATGTATGATTTCCTGATGATAAAATTGCCACTGGAATGCCCTTTCTGGATGCATTGGTCGGCATCACTCAGGAACAGATGCTGGAGATGCAGGTGACCTTTCAAATGTGGCAAGGAGGATTTGCAAGAAGAATGCCTGGAGGCATATTCAACCACTTGGAGCCATGTAGTCAAATACACTGGTGGCAGCTTGATTCAGGGAGGGAGGGGACCAAGAGCTGAACATCAACATGCAATGGAAATGTAAAAGCCTTAGTGCTGTGATTAATTCTTTCATCTGTGTTTTTTCCTTCTGGTAAAGTTTTGAAGATTGTTCTGCTTTCTATGCCACCAGATACATTCAATCTTTGGTGAATGAAAATGGAGCTCCTAGATCTACTTTTCATCATCTAGAAATTCTAATACTCTACTAAAACTGGTAATAATTTCAATCATCAAAACCAAATACAAACAATGCCTACGTGTTCTTCGGTCTCAAACTGAAACAGGATGAGGATGAGAAGAAAAGTCGGGAACAATCCACCCTAGTGGAGTCCTGAGGCCAGATCGAAGTCATATGCTGCATGGTAGTGACAGACTGGTGTCTGAGACAGAAGCTTTGGTGCAGAATCCTGCCTGTCGTTTTGACACTGTGTCCTGTCCCAACTGTAGTCAGCTGAAGTAACTGAAAAAGACGTGTCAAACAAAATGTTTGACACGTCTTTTTCAGTTACTTCAGCTGACTACAGTTGTACTGGGAGCTGAGAACCCCCCAGAACAAAGCTGCTGTAACGTTTTGCGAGGTAAAAGGCTAGTGGAAGTTTAGTTTTAGTTAGTGCCCAGGAAAAAACAATGGCAACAGAAACAACCAAACCGACCAACCAAACCCTGGTTCAAACAAAGCTTTCAACTTCTAAAATTGATACTAGCTGCGGGGGCAGGATATGGACAGCAGAGGGCAGCAAAGCGCAGCTCAGGCAGGCTCAGCGTGCTGGAGGGCGAGGATGCTCACCCCGCTGCAGCCCCTGCGGCTCCGTGCAGCAGAGCGGGCATTTGATATTCCTTCCCAGATTTGAGGTTCCCTCATCTATCGCGTGGTATCAAGATTTATTCCCTGATATGTTGTTGCTAGAGTTATTGCTTACCTGCAGGCAGCTCTGCCGTAAGACATGTCTTGTCTTTCATGTTCTGTTTGGGTTTTGCCTTACATTCGGTTGATTGAAAATAAATTCTCATCATTATTTCTTTGCACAGCCTAAACGTCTGCCGACTTCAGTAGGTGTTTGCCGAGTGTGAAAGAGACCGGTGATTATTGTACAGGAGAAACTACAATGAGAAAAGACAGCTGCGTGTGTTGTGTACGAAAACCTGAAACATAATATAAAAGTCAGATGAATGCAGCAAGAACTCCACGCTGAAGGAATCACAAATCTTAAAGCTGTTTTTTAACGAAGCAAGAATCCCACACTGAAGGAATTAGAGATCTTAAAGCTTGTTTTAAAAGTTTTGTCAAGAAACTCCAGAAATACTAACTGAATTACTTGGTGCTATGCTAAGAGGCAGCCAAAAACGATTAGTTTTTCTTATTTCTGAAGCACTTTTTCCTTTTTTGTGTAGTCTTAATTTTTTTCCCACCTAGAGTGGCCTGCCTGATTGAAAAAAAAAAGACTTCTATAATGTGATGTGAGCAGTATCTCAGGAACTGTGATTCAGCGTATGGTACAAACTGTGACTGGCAAGTATTTTGAGTAATTGATAGCCCATATGAGATTAAAGAGAGGCGGAAAGAAAAAAGAATTCTGCAAATTACAGCTTGCAGTGAAGGCTAAACAGATATTTTCTAAAACTGTGTTTGTGCCTTAAACTAATTCTGTTACGATTGCTGTACAGTATCAAAAGTTACCATGGTTTGTAGTAGGCATTGCTCAGTGATGTAATGTCAGTTGGTTTCTATCAGTGTCCTCCCAAGAAAGGAATGTTCTCCAGTCCTGCTGGTTTAGGACTATAATCCTTCTCTGATCGTTGATGTGGTAAAATGATGGAGTAGGTCATGGAAGCACAAAAATTAGAGCAAGAAAAGAGCTATTAGACCACACAGCTGATTATTCCACCCCTGAAAGGCTATTCTGCAGTGCTTTCTTGGGTACTTTGCCAGTATGCATCAAAACGTGGGAACATGGAAGCAACGAAGCAGCAGAACGTGTGTGCAGAAATGTCAGTCCTTTTTTCTCTGCTTTGATCCAACTATAGTGTAAAGGAAAGCAGTAATTGCTGACATTATGAAGAACAAATCTATTTGCATTTCTACAGTGCTTCAGCTCTAGCTGTGAATGTCTAATCAGCCCCATTGCTGGAAAAATATTTTCCACCCACTTGTCAACTCTATGTCTGATTGCAGTGCATTACCACATAGCCACTTAACTCCACCCATGTCCTGGCCTACAGCAGTAGAGGGCTGTGGTGAGGATTTTGAATAATGAAACTTAATACAGTGGTGTCAGTGTTCCAGTAAATATTCCTTTCACCTCTGATAAAATACTACCCGGCATCACATGCAAGGGTAACTGTACTTTCAGAAGAACTGTAAAATTCTGTAATGCATGTAGAGAGATCCCGTTGCTCATTTTCCCCAGAACAGCTGCATTTGGCCCAGTGTCCTTGCTAGCTTTACCCCTCGTTATTACATTGCATTTTTCTCACCCAAGTTCCCTCTGCAGTTTTGATTGCAGGCTGTATTTCTTGCTCCCTGTTCTACATGCTTTATGTTACATACTGATGCTAACACGACTATACAATGTGACACGTTTAGATAAGTGTACCCTGAATCTGAGTAACCTCTATCTGCTTTTCTCACAATCAGTGCTGGTGTTCTGCCTTCACAAACGTGGTCATTTAAGGTCAGTTTAAACTTAGTGGGCAGTGCTCAGGTTTGATATAGCCTCTAATATATCTTCTAGTGCAGAAGTTTTGCAAGCTGTTTGAGTTAAAGTTCTGTATAGGAAAAGGAGGTGGCTGGAACAGCACAGAACTAGCACATTTTCAAACTGTTCCTTTGAACAATGGACCCATTAAAGGTGAGGACAGATCATTATTTCTAAGTGCCAACTCTACTCACTCCTGGACAGCCCTTGATTCAACTGAAAGAGCCCTAATATACCAAGTAGAGGGAAAACATTGTTCAATTAGTTGTCATAGATATGGTGAAAAAAACAAAAAGGAGTAACTTGCAATGAAATAACAAGCTTGCTTTACAGGGGAAGCTCAGTTTACTCTTCCTCCTTGTAATTATCAGTTATTTTATCAGTATTATTCTATTAGTATATACTATTTAGTAACTACTATTATTGGTAGTTACCAAACACTGTCTTGTAAAGTGTTGTATATCATGGATTTGTTTTACAGATGGATCATATAAACATTTGCCCATCTGACAGAATTGCTCATGCCTAGAAATGAAAAGGGGTCTCTTTCTACAGACTCTTTAAATACTCAAAAGATCAATAAGATACACAAAACATGTTCAAAGCAGGATCAGGGACTGATAGTCATTCCCAGTGAATAGTGATATAAGTCCAAAGTTATTAGTGCAATTACTTTGCATTTACACCTACTGACAGGAATCATATCTGGGAGCAGTATTCAGCCTAAGCAATTGAAGAAAAGGGACACAAGAGTGTTTTAGTGTTATTTTCAGCTAGTCAAATTCCATATGCTTGCCTTATTCACGTGTGCATTTAATTTAATATGTAGTTCACATGGGTTAGGCATAAATTATTTGTCCTTCAGCTTGATATTTTTACACACATGTATAAGAATTATACCCCCTCTAATCCCCTATCACTGTTAGAATTGTTCCAAAGTAAAAATCTTTTATACAAATGCCTCAATCTTTTCTCATAAAATCCCATTTATTCATCATATATTTACAAAATAAATTCTCTGTTTGAAAGCAGCCAGTACCTCACAACTGCATTTCCATTTAATCAATTTAATTATCATTCATTTGCCTCACCCAGGAAACATTTGAAGGCAATTTTCCACAATAATCATTTCAACTAAAAGCTACAGTAG
Organism: Psilopogon haemacephalus; assembly: GCA_013396835.1. Lineage (NCBI taxonomy): Eukaryota > Metazoa > Chordata > Aves > Piciformes > Megalaimidae > Psilopogon > Psilopogon haemacephalus. Next base: position 150,616 of record VWZI01023510.1, read on the forward strand.
CACCTTTAGATTTTGAAGACTGACAAATCATATCCTGTAAATTTTATTTGTTAAACAAGTCACACAACCATGATGAAGTCCCTGTAATGAGAACAGCATCTCCTGTAACGAGAATAGCATCTCCTATAACTGGATATGTGCAAACCTTGGAGTTCATAAAAGTGCCCTTCATGGGATGCATCAAGTCAATCTGTCCTAAAGATGTTACTACCACAAACTGTTCAGAATTGCTTCAGTAAAACGTTCTTGTTATATCAGATACTCTCTTTTATACATTCTGATATGCCTTTGTGAACAGATTGCAGAGTCAGTAAAATAAAATGCAGTTGTTTATAAGGGCGTTCTGCCTTCAGGAGAAAGGAACTGAAAAACTTGTAGTGGGAGCAAAGTAGATCTTGACACATCTGTACATTTATGTTAGAGATTCAATCATATATCTTATGGGATCCTATGTTTATTTCCTACATACCAGAAGGAATAAGCATTAACGTCTACCTAATGCCTTCTACTAGCAGTAACTAACAAAAGTCTTGGCAATTTGTAAATTAAGCTTGGTTGTTGCCAGTAAGGAGCAAGCTGCTGTAACATTTTGCAAGGTAAGAGGCTACTGGAAGTTTAGTTTTTGTTAGTGCCCAGGAAACAAAACCAAAAAAAAACCACCCCTGCTTCAAACCAGGCTTTAACTCAGTATAGTGCTGAGTCACAGAATGTGCTGCAGCATGTTTGGGTTGATGCAGAATGAGCTCCATTAAAGAAAGAAAAACAAATCCTACATAGGGGTTTCTACAGAGCTAAAGCTTTCTAGGGTCCAGATTTGACAAATAGCAGCATGCCCTTTGAATATCTAGTGTATTCCTGGGAACTTGGACAGGAGATTTTCCTTTGCATCGAACTTGTCAGATGCTTTTAAACTTAAAAGCAGAGGATTAGGAAGACAATGACTTCTCTAATCCCATCCCTCTCACTCTCCACAGAAAGCAGTTGCCTAATGTGCAATGTCTATAGTTATTATTCTTGGACGCAATGGATTTTCTGTGAAAGGCCTGGAGCAAGTTAAAATCCTCTTTAGGCTGAAGGTAGATATTTTTGACAATAAATTTGGCAGATATTTTGGGAATACTCTTTCAGGCCAGTCACTATCATGAGCTGCCTGAGGAGTAAGAATGTGAATGGACAATGAATATAGAAACACCAGTCTACTCATTTCCATCTCATCACCCAGTACTCAGTCTTCCTCTGTTCCTAGGGAACCTAAGTTACGGCAACTAACTGAGCTATTTTTGCTATAGACGTTTTGCAGCATCACAGGGTCACAGAAACATTCAGGTCGGAAAAGACCCTCAGGATCACAAAGTCCAGATGTCAACACTACTCAGACAGAAAGTACATTTTCATCATGCTCAGCCGTGATCAAAGAACTGTTTTAACTGATGCATCTAGGTATAGAAAAAACACAAAACTACAGTGAAGAAAGAGCTATGTTCCATGAAGCAGGAACAACAATGCTCTGTGAAGGATCAGATTAAAATATCTGTATACCTACTGAACTATGCCATCTGTATGATATAGTAATATAATCAAGCTGGGGAAGACACAACTGCAGACTCAGCTTCTTTGTAGGACATTGATACGTGTGGAATTCCTTAGCATTACAACTACAGTAGCCAGACACAGAAGAGTGTTTAAAAATAAAAATACAGTAGCAAAATAGTGGGCTTCTTTGGAACTCTGCTGCTTTTTAGTGTATTAAAAGAACACGAATTAAGCATAATAGTATAAGGATCAGATAGTCTGTCTGACACAAGTTAAGTGTTCTGAAGCTTCTCTCACGTTGACTCATTCTGAATCATATCACGGCAAATACTTGCACACTGAGAAGTTATTTACTGGCCCCGAAGCTTAACATACTACTTACATGTCACATTAGACTCATCTGTATGTTTGCCACTCAGTCAATTGTTATTTTTTCCCATGGAAAGAAAAATAAAAATCTCACTGTTTTCACTTCACCAATAAACATAATTGTGCATTCATATTATTACACTCCTAGAAATAGAAGCTAGGCTGGACACAAGAAATCTGTCACTGTCCTTAATCCTCATTTACTACAGCAAAATAAAACCAAACTTAATATGTTTGTTGAAGTTTGGATGGCTTTCTTTTGCTGTGTACACACTTTTCTCACACTTTTAGAGGTCCCATTTTGGGATTTCTATTACTAAGGAAGAAAATCTGTCACAAGGTTGAATCATACCCCGGGAGGTAACCACACCCTTAGAAATGTGAAACACAGAGTTGATGTTCTTATGTCTTTTATTTCTGTTGGAGATCGACCCAAACCCAAGTAGATATTTGAAAACTTTCAAGCCTTAGCAAGGTTCCTGGCTATCTTAAAAATATTCAACTGTTGCATGAAACAATACATTTTACACTATAAGTTAAATGTTCATCCTCTCTTCTTGTGCACTTGTATCACTATTTGACTGAGCTAATCCAATAAAAAAATGGCTCCAAACATGCTTCTCTGTAGTTCATTTCATGCCCTACTTTATGTCAAGTTCTTCTCTAATCTAATTTACATTATTCTGAAATCACAAACTGATTATAATTAACTTTTAATGGAAACACAGGCTCACGTAAAGGGAACATCAGGTGCTCTACTGAAAACCTACTGAAACAGATCCTTCCAGATAAGATCATAGGTTTTATCTATTTTGATAGAAAATGTTAAACAAAAATATTTGCATAAATTCAACATTCACACTGTATTTCAATATCCGATCTAAAAATGTTTCATAATATCTGGGGAAGAGATTCCTCCTGAAATTTAGAGAACAGCTGAATTATTCACTAATTATTTCAGTGTGAATAATAACCAGAAGCATGAGTCTGTCTTCCACAGAAATTGATAGCAAGTCACTATCTAGCAGTGTTTATATAGCTGGAGAGCTTCCAAAACATGAGTAGCTCATGAATCAAAATACTTTCCCTCTGACTTTGTGCTGAATCATCATAGAATCATAGAATGTCAGGGGCTGGAAAGGACCTCAAAAGATCATCTGGTCCAGCTCCTCTGCCAGAGCAGGATTACCTGGAGCAGATCACACTGGAACACATCCTGACAGTTCTTGAATACCTCCAGAGAGAGAGACTCCACAACCTCCCTGGGCAGCCAGTTGCAGTGCTCTGTCACCCTCACAGTGAAAAACATTCCTCCTCAGGTTCACATGAAACCTCCTATGCTTGAACTTCCACCCATTGCCCCTTGTCCTATCATTGGGTATCAGCGAGAAGAGGCTGGCTCCATCCTCCTGGCATATTTATAAATATGAATGAGATGACCCTGTAGTCATCTCTCCAAGCTAAAAAGCCCCAGCTCCCTCAGTTTGTCCTCATAAGGAATATATTAAACTTCCTTAATCATTTCTGTGGCTCTGCACTGGACTCCCTCTAGCAGCTCCCCATCTTTCTTGACATGGGGGGCCCAGAACTGGACGCAATACTCCAGATGAGACCTCAACAGGGCAGAGTAGAGGGGAAGGAGAACTTCCCATGACCTACTATACACATCCCTGCTAATGCACCCCAGAATGGCATTGGCCTTCCTTGCCACAAGAGCACACTGCAGGCTCATGGGCATCCTTCCATCCACCAGGACTTGCAAGTTCTTCTCCCCTTCACTGCTCTCCAGCAAGTCAGTCCCCAGTCTATACTGATACATGGGATTGTTCTTTCCCAGGTGCATGACTCTACACTTGCCCCTGTTGAACTTCATTAAATTTCTCCCTGCCCAGTTCTCCAGCCTGTCTAAGTCTCTAAATGGCATCACAACTCTCTGGTGTGACAGCCACTCCACCCAGCTTGGTGTCATCAGCAAACTTGCTGACAGTGAATTCCATGACCTCATCCAGGTCATTAATTAATATATTGAATAATACTGGTCCCAGTACCAACCCCTGAATAAGACCTCTTTTTTTCCTGCTAATCATTCAGGTCTGTGAGGTGTGAAGACTTTGTCCAGGCAAGTCTTTTATACTAACATTGTCAACCATCCTGAAAACTATTTCTGAAATAATTTTGTCCTTACCCAGAGTTCTGAATAAAACTTATGTAAGTTTTTTCAACACCAGGAATGTTATCGAGATTGAAAAAAGAAGACAAAATGGCTCTCACATACCTCTCTGTCAGTGTAATCATGAAATGATAATAACATTAAAAGCTAGCACAGTTGAAGCTTCAAAGGTGAAGAAAACAAACAACATAAAACTTTTGTTCTTGGCCCATAGCTTACTTGTGGTAATTAATGCTATCAGATACTGTAAAAAACATGGATTTTTGGTCATAAATCTTGGTAATGAGATTGGATTAGGGATCCTTACATTTCAGAATACAAAGCACACACTCAGATGAAAACTAGAAAGAAAACTCTCTTTAAGAAGGCAATTTTATAATTGCTTGCAACATATTTTCTTGAAAATTCTTTGACCAGCATAAATTCTTCAGGATACTGACATCCTGTAGGTAAAGAAAGAACCTTGCTTTTATGATTGCTAGAATAATGAAAATCAGTGAAAGAACTGATTGGTGAACTGAACTAATTGCTAACTGAATGAATTAGCTCTTTAATTGGTGAATCTGATTTACCTTATGTCCAGACTGATACTGTTTTAGATAAGTACATGAAAACAGTTGTATGGTCTGAGAACTCAGGAATATTGACATTCAATTGCAACACTTTAAATTCCTGTGGGTAATACCGTCACTATCTTCAGTCCTTCCCACATGGAAGTCACTTAATGTCACTGGTATGTTTCTTAGAATTTAGCTAGTTTTCTATAATGGTGATTTAAGCATTTCTAAAACAATCTACCATTAATTTATCTGGGGAAAAAAATCTTATAGTTACATCTAGGTTTTTTTCTTTGTTATTATTATTTTATTTTTACTGTCATGGATATCTACATCTCAAAATACACATGTAAGATTGCCAATTATTCAATATCTACTGGAGGCTTTCTCAATTAATAATGCTAAGTAAAATCTTGATGTAGTGTTCAAATCTCTGTAGTGCAATAAAATATTCAGTGGCACTTTGATTTGGATGTAGTACAGCTGACAGGGCTTCATAGCTCTTTTGCCCAAGTAATTGTGAAATTTTAGTTGTCACTCAAAGATCAAGTGCAAATTTTCCCAGCAAAGAGGTTCAGGGGGTTTATTTATATAATGCATAATAGCTCTGACTTAAATGGAGCTCCTAAATGGGATCCTAAAGCTGTGTTATACTCATTAGATGAATACTAAGAGTGCATTAAATAGCATTGTGCAGTTGTGGCTTATATGTCGTCAATGCAAAATGCTGTACAACTATAGTACAATAAGGCTATTTAAATCTGTCTGAAAAAGACAAGAAGAAAAAAAAAAAGAAATAACCATTATTGAAAGTTTAAAGCTCTATTTGGTGATCTCAACCAACTTCTTCCACTCCCTTTCCCTTTTTCCACTCCTCATTTGCTTTTGCTACATTGTTGGCATTACTTAGCAAAATCTACAATTGTGCCTCGACATTGTGAGCCTGGACAAGATGCCTTTCTCTATTTTAAAGGAAGACATTTCTGTATCTCAGCAGATACTTTCCACGGTCAAAAGCACTACAGAAGACTAACTAAAATAAGAGATGTAGCAATTCTTTACTTCCTTGAGCACCACTCCACAGCAAGTTGTTTTTAAAGTAAGCAAAGGTTCAGACATTCAAACTTTCTGACCACTTAGGCATTCTACATAGTCTCACTCACACCAGTCCTAAAGCATAAAACACAAATGCTGTTGGCCTTTACTGAAGTCAAAGGACTTGGCTTACTCAGGCATGACAGCCTTGCAATTGGGAGATGTGATGGAGGGGCAATTAATTGATGTGAGATGGTATTTTTCAAAATGAATATTGTTTATTAATTTAGATATTCAAAACTCTCACCACCACCGGCCACTAATTTTAATAATAATCAGGTTCTTCTGCAACAGTCATGGAACACATTACAACTAGATCTAGAAATAATAACTAGCAAAAATATATAAATATTAATTAAACGGGAAGAGAAGGTTGTTGTGGTCAGTTGTACCGCTTGTGCTTAATTATACCACTTGTCCACTAGATGGACTCAGGGAGACCCTTTCTGCTTATGGCAGAACTTGTAATTGGTAAAGTACAAGTATTTACTCACAAAAGTATTATCTCCCGACTCCCGGGGCTTTCAGTACCCAAATGCTTTCAGGGAATTCTGTCAATTGTCTTGTTGGCTGCTAAGACTTCTGATTCTTCCCAGGCTTTTACAGGATGCTGGGGAAAGGGGCAGATGATCTCTGACCTAGTCCTGATTTCTCTGGACAATCTGTGTGTCACTTCCAGGACTTCTGTCTTGACAGGGGACTTTTAGGTGTAGGCAGGATGTCTTGTGATGTGCAATCTCAGAACAGCTGTCACACTGGCTATGCAGGCTGATTATGTGGAGGCAATTATGGCTGTTCTTGGTATACTCAAAGCAGACAGTTTCCAGGAACACAAACTTGCTTATAGTTTAGTATGGCAGCAGGCAGCAGAAGGCAAGCACAGGTAGCAACGGCAGAGCACATTGTGTTACCTGCTCGTCTCCTTTTTATCAAATCAGTCCAAGACTAATGGCCCTTTGGAGACAAAATAGCCAATCAGAATTACAGTTAGCCAAACCTGACCATATTAGGTGAAGCCATAGGCTTTCTTTACCCAATTTTGGGGAAGACATAGTCTGTGCACAAGGAGGCACAAGCCAAGTGCTTACCACAGGATGCAAACAGGAGAAAAACAAGTCAGGGCAAGCCACGGTCCTCAGACTCAGTGGCTCCAGGTTCTTTTGTCCTCTTTCCTGCAGTTGCTTCTCCCCAAAACAGAGAGGGAGAGCAGAAAAATATGTCTGGGCAAGCCAGTACATGTATAAGCCTATTTTTGGCCTAGTAGGCCTACCATGGCAGTAGAGATACAGCAAAGGGTGCCAACACAACACACTTGGTAACCTCTGAGCTTGCTTTCAGTGATACAGAAATTACAGAGTAACACAGCCCACAGCTACCATCTTGCATAGATGCACCTTGCTAAAACCCATGACTGGATATGTTAGCACATCTTTCAACTGATCTCTTCCAATTGAATGATAAAGACAGCCCCTTGCCTTGGTCCTGTATCAATAAAGCAGAGTGACAGAACCTAAGATAAATATTTTGTAGCATGTTTCAGACCCCTTAATTTTCTCTACCACCAGTGGCCCCTTAAATTGACTGATATAGAAACTTGGGCTGGATGGTTTGAATAATTCTAAGCATCCATCAATTTTCCAAAACCCCAATAACTACAAGAACACCCAACAAGCTAAGCTACTTATTGTACCATGCTTACTGAAATGCAGCCTTTCTTGTTCACACCCATATGCATCATATTTCTAAGGTGTAAAGTGTGTTTCTCTCCATTAGGCTTTCCAGCAAAACTTCTTATTTTAGAAGCAATCAGAAGATACTTTGTGACTACTGAAATAGTGGTGAAAGACCATTTCCATTGCTCCTTGGGAAATGTTAAGCAGAAATATTCCTTACATGACCAGAAGTCACACCAGGAGCACAGATATAGATGCTTGTTTTATATATGTATTTCTAATACTCAGCTGTCATCGTGTCACAGGTAACCAGGTCTGCATTGGATTTCTAAAGCCAGATTCTTGTCTGTTCTTCCAGATAGTTCTATAGCCAAAGAGGTTTTCTTCTTGTGTGATTTCTAGAGATTAGCTTAAGGTAAATGTACAATCAGTTTATTGTTTCCTGGGTCACTTTGTTGAAGTTTTTTCTTGCTTTGATAGGTTAGCAAAAGATCTATTGAAGAAAAACACACAATACCCTTTCTAGTGACAAAACTGATCTAAAAGATGACCAGAAGAGTATAACAGTACCTAAACCAATTTGAAGAAATGACTTACTATAGCCAAAACATTTCATGTGAAGCATTGAATTGTACAGAAAATGTTACAGGAATATATTGGTATGGTGAAAATTGAAAGATCAGAACAAAGGAATTAACATCTAATTTTCATCTCTACTGAAATGTATACTGAAAAACAAGCGTAAAGTCTGTCTAATGAATTTATTATTACTGTTGTAATAGTAGTCACTCAATCATTATGTTACTTTTACACTAGCAAGAACAAAATTATCTGCTTTTCCTATTGCTCATCAATATTACTATTCCTTGTGAAAAGAAAGAAATGCGATTCAGACCTTTTGATTATGAGATTACAATCTGTAGCTGTGTTCAGCTGGCTTCAGGCTACAAGATAATCATGTCTAGATAGAGTAAGATTCTTCAGGGACTTGAAATGTCACATGAAGAATCTCTGCAGGTGAAAAAAACATATTTGGCAAGAAAGATTTAAATTACAAGCCTGAACTGTGCTACACAGCATAAGTGCAGACTTTAAATTTCAAATAATGTTTTTTAAACATTTAACACAATAAAGCAGCGAGATTCAGCAATAATGCAACAAATAACAAACCCAAAGAAAATAGAGTTGTTGATAAAATCATCTGGCAAGAGAGGCTGACTACATTGAGGATATGGCATATGTGCTGCTCCTCACAGAGCAGTTTCTGGCACATTCTAATTACCTCCGCCACAGCTTTAAATTAAGAGTACATTCTTTCAGAACTGATTGGGTTTCCCATTATTTGCATGTGAAGATGCAGTTACTTATCAGAGATGCAGCATCATATAAGTCAACCTGACAACATATAAATTTTTTCAGTTTGCTCTGTGCAAAGGGATGTGATGCCAGTTTCCCCAAGCTAAAATTTTAGCCAGGATTTTTCAGGAAGCAAAGCTGGATAAGAGTATTTCTGCACCATTCAGGCATATTTTTGCCACAAGAGAACTGTGGGATATTTCAACTTGTATTTAACTTGACTCAAACATACCTAAGCTACCTTATGTAAAGGTAACCTGCTTGTCATTGTCATCTTGTGCCCCTTTGCTCGCTGTTCATGTATCTATAGCCCTTCTTAACAGTTCTTTTGGACACTATGTGCCTTGCATTCCTAGAAACACTGGTAACCTGGGGTGGCTTTTTACCAGTTGCATTTAGGTTTACCATGGCCTTTTGTTGTCTGTTTTGCTGCTGGGTATGTTGCTTATAGACGTGTTTCATATATGGCTTTTCTTTTCCACCTATATGCTTAAATCGTTTGCCAGTCTTATTTTTCCTGTCTACTCTAGTATCATGTTTTTGCACATGTGGTCTGATTCCATTTGCAGCTATTAACAATGCTTCTGTTAAAATCACTCTCCCAGTCCCTTGTAGCTTTTATCCTTGCATCTTCCTCCAGCTTCCCCACTCTATTTTGTATCAGACATACCTGCTTGCCTCTATCTTAAACCTACAAACTACCTCTCTTCTAGCATTAGGCTGGACAGAAGTTTTGCTATTTGGAACTTTCTGACAAGAGCTTTCCAGAAAATCCCAAAGCAATTTCACTATCTCCTTTTAGACCCCTTCCTAAAACCAGCAGTTGCTAAAGGTAACTCTTGAAAATAATAGTTGTCTGTTCAGCTGCATCTAAAGCCCTTCCTGAGCATTTAGATAGATTCTTGTGTAGTAATTACTCTGTAAACTCCTTAGGAGAGGGATCTGTTTTCTAACCACTTTGTATTTAAACAGCAACTAGTTCAAGACTGTTCCAATTCCAGAGTAGCTTTCCTACAGAGAAGTTTTATAGATAAATTCACTGCAAACTCCCACCAGTGCCCAGGCAGCCAATGTGCTTTCCAAACTCCTTTCCTCAATGCACAACAATAGAAAGTTAGTAGCAGCAGTGCTGTGGCTGGTAGTGTCACTGTCACTAAAGACAGTGATAAATACCTTTGAATAATAACAAATTACAAGCTGGAATAAACAGTCTGACCTCAGTTTTACCAGTTGAAATTGCACAGTAGCTCCTGTGATTTAGAATTTTAATTTCTCTAATTTAAAAAATTCTAAACAAATTACATACTCAGCTTGTGATATATCTAGAGAAATACAATAAAGCAAATTCCTAGCAGTGATCTAGTATGAGGTGTCCTTGTCCATGGCAGGGGGGGTTGTAGCTAGATCATCCTTGAGGTCCCTTCCAGCCCTGACAATTCAATGATTCTATTCTATGATTTTGAAGTGTGTTTTTGTTGCCTGACTGTCACTGTGAGTTGTTAAATATTTATCTCGTTTTGGAGTCCTTATCTGGAACTTTGAATACAGCAAACATTCACAAGCTGATAGAATAAAATAATTAATTTATAAATAGAGTAAGCCACAAGGCTGATAGAAAGACTACATTTAAATGTTCTACAACATTAGATAAAATAGCCTTAATAATGTTTTCTAAAGTTTGCTTTCTACTCACATGATATGTTCATTTAAAATAAGACAGAGGAAATAAGAAACTGCTTAATACTATAAATTAAGCACAAATAAAAAACTTTGCCCAAATATCTTACCTTTCTCCTGACAAGTTAATTAATATGTGGGGTTGTGAAGGCCACTTATGTTTGGCCACTTAAAAGGATGGGAATTCCACTTTACTGTTTATTTTTTGGATCACTGGTGTCTGCCAGAGATCCAGGTAACTAGTTAACATAAATTACTTTTCAAAACTCAGAAGAATAAATAAGAGCGTAACAACTGCATGTGCTGCAAAAGTGGTCAAAGTTTCTGTTCTTATTCTTCTATTCTTATTCCCACAGATGTTAAAGGTTGGGTATTCTGATGGTCATAAGCCAACCTGGCTCCAGAGATGGTTTGTATTTGTCTCAGTAACAAGGTTAACTATGTTTGGATCCCAAACTTTATAAATTGTCTGGGAAGACAAGAAAAATATTCTCCAATCTTCAGGACATTTACCTATTCATTGGTGTTAACTACTTATTTGAGAAACTTATTCAGAACTCTTTCAAATTCATGGCTATTAGAATAAATGACAAAAGCAACATTTTTCTACAAATTTGTTTCATTCTTTAAGCAAATCCTCCATACATAACAAACGACTTCTAACTTGGGGTTTATCATTCCAGTGCCTTAAAAATCTGGTGTCGACCACATTAATTCCACAAAAGTCATCACTGCAAGATTGCCATAAAAGCTGCATCACATTTTTATTCTGCCACTTTGAAAATCACCAAACTACTTCAATAAAATTCAGCATATGGACTGAAGCCTGTACTTAGAGCAAGAGAAAACCACAGAAACTGAAAGCAGAAAGGAAACCTAGGAAATAAATTCCTTATGGAATAAAAGGTTGCTTACAGCTTCCAAGTACATTTCTTGCTTGCACTATGAATAGATTTTTGCAGTTAGCTTAGTTTCTTTTTCCTTTTGCAGTTCAATACTGTTTAGTTTCATAAATTAACATGCTGACTATGAGGAGAAACATATAAGACAAATGCACTGATTTTGATCATAATAGTATTAAAACACCACTTCTTCATCTGGAACAATCATGAGAAATGAAAAATATTTTTTTAAAAGTGAGAGAATGGGAATGGAAGGAATAAGAAGTGACAAGGGTTGCTTTTCCCATATACTTAAATAGGCCTTAAAATCTAACACTGCAGTTGAGAAAACTACTTTCAGTGTGACAAACTATCATTGATTAATACTATTTGTAATTACTCTTCTGCTTATCTAGAGTGTCTGTGCTTTTGATGTTCAGTCGTGCTCTGCCTGTTATCTATTCACAGGATTCTAAGATGTTTCATGTCTTTAGCAATTTTATCTGTAAATTTCAGCCCTTTAAAGACTTGGAGAGTGTTGAATGTATTAAGTTGTAGACATAGCTGAAAATATTTCATTGTATTGCAGGATTTGCTAGTGAATTATGATCTCAAGCCCTGTAAAGATGTTTGGCATTTCAAAATCCTCCTCCAGAGAACTGATAGATACTAGGGCATAAAATAAATCAGTCTCATGGTTTTATTTGTGATATCTAGAACTAAAAACAACAACAACAACAACAAAGAAAACAACAAAAAACCCTCTGGTAAAATGTTTTAGTCTTATAAAATTGGGACAGAACAACAAATTATTCTCTTAAAGTCAATAAATTCCTGTCAGATCTGCTACCTGATTTTTCATTTAATTCTTCACTATGCAATATTATAAGTTAATTTCAAAAAGAGGTTTAATTTCCCTTGACTGTAGAAAACAATTAAATCCCAATAGATGTTAAAAACTTACCTATTGACTTGACAGAAGTTGTTTTGATTGGGTTCCTTATTTGCAATATTAAAGATGACTGCTAGATGTGTCTGTGTTAAAGAAATTTACTAGGAAGGCAGTAAACAGATGTATGCCAGCCAGAAGTTGCTAGTATCATGAAGAGGAAGGAAATATTGTCACAGCATTCTGTAGGTTTTAGTGTTGAAGGATATTTTAAGATTTTTAACACAGATTTTTTTTTGCATAAAATTCAGCAAATATTAAGAAATTAATTTATGGCTGCATAAAAATTAATATATGAGTGGCTATACTTGAAACTATGTTTTGTACTATAGACTGTGATCCCTATACACCTGTGATCCCTGTACATCTGTGATCTCTAGGGATGCCTCAGCAAACTCTCACATCTTCAAAAAGGAAAGGTAGAAACCTCAGGGGCAAAGCAAAAATTACTTTCAAGTAAACCATTAATTTTGCAGAGAATATTACCTTCTGATAATTTATCATTCGCCACAGAAAGGTTTCTCATTTCAAAATTGAGATTGAGCTGAGAAAGGGGATTTAATTTCTCAAATAGAATCTTAAATTTCCAAAAATTCTCCATTTTTTTAAAATTTAAAACATCAAACAGTACTTTTATTTTACTTTATTCTTATTGATAGAAGTAATTCGTCATGTAATTGTGCAATTATTGCTTTTTAATCTGTGTAAACCAGCGCAAATCCCACTGCTCTGCAGTTTAAAGTTTCCCTTATGTTACTATTGTGTTTTGATTTCTAACATACCATCTCTGAAAGGTTTTTTTGGTATGATCCCTTCAAAGCAGTTTCTCTCTATGTTCTAGGAATGTTCATGCCTTGCTTATCATGAGCAGCAAAGAGACTGTGGAAAAAGTGCTGATGTGTGGAGTGGAGCCTCCAGCTCTCAGTCCCTGAGCATCAGAGACCTGCAAAATCAAACTCTCACATGTGTGAACAGCTAAGAATATTACAACAGCAGTCCTCTGTGGTCGAAAGGCAGACACAGCAATAAGGCCCAGAGACAGCCTGCTTCAGGCTAACAGTGGTTGTAATGCAACAAGATGAAAGACAGAACAAAACTGGCACGTGAGTGAAGAGATCTGACCTCTGTTTTAGCCACTTAAAAAAAAAACAAACCCAAAAAACCCCACCAAAACTAAAAAGTACAACTTTGTTAGTATGTCTTAGCTCCTGTAATTAATGTGTGATGTGCAATGACCAATCCAAAGACATTTCATATGTCTTTAGCACTTCTTTAAAAAAAAAAATAAAAATCTTTTGACATCTCAAGAATAAAGAATAGATTTACCTTCACAAGGCTCCCTGAAGCACAACTATTTATGAGCTATAATGTAATCCCTTACCTTTGGCTGTATCAATAATCACAAGGCACATCTCTATTTGAAGTTACTATGGTTACAGCTGAACTGAAGATGTGAGTTGCACCGCTGTTGTTATTGATAAAAATTGATATTTATCAGAAATATCAGTTTCTGTTTCTCATAAAACGGAAGAATTTCTCATTAAGGAGCATCATTTATAAATAGAGCAGCTGTTTATGCACTGATTATCTAAGACTGTTCATAAATGTGCTTTAAAATGAAATATTCTTCTGCTTTCTTCTTATTCGCCACTGAACTAATCTATGAGCATGACTGACCAGCACTAAAAGGAGACTACAATTAGAATTTGAATTGTTATTTTTAGGGAAATATGGTTAGGAACTATGTGACATTTCTCTCATCTTATTTTCTTTCTGTTTGATACTGCCCATCTAAAAGAATTGAGGCCCACAAGTTCTGAAAGATATTAATGGTTATAGTCTGAAGACTGAGGTACAATAATAGCAGTACTTTATATAATGGTCTCATGTATTTTCTGAACTACCTTATTATTTTCAAAGTTAACAGCAAAGAAGTATTGGATGCAGTTAACTTACAAATTGTTGTAGTTTGCTGGTGTTTTGCTTGCATATACTTTTTTTACAGGAATCAATATCAGGCTGCTTTGTTTCTACAAACTGGCTCCACAGACACCTATTCAGACTTGGGATGTTATTTCTGTGCACCAAAAATGTGTTTCAAGTCCCCTAAATACCTGCTATTCCATTCATCTGGTTCTTTATCTAGCTCTATCTCAGTCCTTGTATGCTTAGATTGAATTAAAATTAAGAGGTGTACTTTAAATGAAATGCACTTTCGCATTTGTATAGCATGTATGTAAATGAATTACACAAGCCTTTAAGCAGTTGCTGCACGAAAAACAGGCACTTCTTACTGATCCTCAAAAGCTCCTTCAGAAAGCCAGAGGCCATTCTTACTGCAATATATTGTCTCAGGAACTTCTCACAGACATTTCTGCATTATGTGATAGCAAACACTGATGTTTAAAATTCTCTTCTGTTTTAAAGTGATCCACAAGACAAAACATGATGTGACTACTTTAGATAATTATGACTATTTGCAGAGTATCATTCTATCCAGAGAATATTTAAATTCACTTTCTTCCATAGCAGTGCATCATGTCCCTTTTAATATGCCCGTTTTGAACTATACTAATTATGAAAATTTATGGATAAAGACAAATGTAATCTTCAGGAAATGATTAGAAGGTGGGTAGCAAAATAAGGTGAAAATTGACCTCTTAAATGGGGTGGATATGCTAAAAGATTATACAGTTCTCTGTTCTTATGCAGATACTATTCAACATTTTCATTAATGAGTTGGCTAATTCAATATAGGGTAGTTCTTTAATGTATAATACTATGCTGCAAGGAGACTGCAAACACTTTGAAGGACATGATTAGAACTCAGAACAACTCCTGCAATTATTTAAAATCAATAAAAACAGAAATAATAAATTTCATAGAAGATGAGAAATAAGCATTCATTGCTGAGAACAATTTCAAGTTTACATCAGTACCAACACACAACTAAATAAATAGGATTTATTGACATGTTCTCCTGCATCTTTTCACTCTCTTTCTCAGCAGCAAGTGTAAACTACAGTACTTGGATCTGATTTGGGGCACTGTACTTCAAGAAAGAAACGGGCCGATTAGACATGATGAGAGGCCTAGAGAACATTACTGAAAGGAGGAGATTAAAATAAGTGAGTTGGTTTAGGGAGAAAGTGTCTGAAATGGGTCTTTGAATAGGCAAAATATTCCTGGAAAGAAAAAGGGAATAAATGTGACAAATTATTCATGTCTCATTAGGCTAGAAATAGAAATTACAGACTTAAAGAGGAGGAGAGGAGATGGATGTTAGACATTTGGGAATAACTGCACTTATAAATGGTCTGAATACAAAAGAGCAGGTTAATTTCCCTTGGAATTTGGGGAACCAGCATCACTTCAGTTCTTCATAAACAGAGCAGATAAATATCTACTAGCAGTGCAATAGCTGAAACATGTTGTATCATAAGTGAAACAAACATAAGGAGACAGAGGAAACATCAGATTTCTTCAGTCAGGGGCAGGCAACACCATAAAGAAGATCCATCATCAACTGGAGATAAAAGAAACATTTGAATGGATGACATTTCCTGAGAACTGTGGAGTCTCTCCCAGAAGAGGTAACTGATGGATTACTGTGTTGCTTGCTTTATTCATTTTGCTTTAATTTTTAAAAGATTTTAAGTCAGATTTTTTGAGGTAACATTGAGACAGAAAGCAAGAGAAAGCTGTTTTCTTAGGAGACAACAGGAAAGACACAAATGTGTAGGCATCTGTCTTACTGGCTTACTTGGCCTGCTACACATACGTACCAACAGCACCTTGGACTTTGATTACTACTTTATCTTCCCTCTATCATTATTACAAGGACATCAATGTGAGCCCAAATTAATTAGCTATAAGCAAAAGTGGGAAGTGGCAAATTGCTTGAGAAAACAAGTCTGTTGTGATGCCAATGACATAAAAAAAATAAGATACTAAATTAGATCCACATTTAGCACATTGCTAATCAAGTGAAAAACTGAATATAGACACTGGTGAACTAGGAAAATATGTTTTGCCAATAAAACTTCTTCCTACATCTTTGAGCTATTCTGAGGAAAGTTAAAATTGTAAATGCACTGGGAGTAGATAGGTGAGGTTACCAGGATAGTTAAATATAACTAAGCCTGTTTAAATATAGCTATATCAGCAAACGTTCTGCTGCACGTCTTTTAAATTGTCTTCTGTAGAATAACACTTCCAAAATTCTTCAAAGATAACACATCAACAGAGATCACTTTGACATAAAAACTCACAGAAGTGAGAATCTAGCTTGAGTTTATAAACTGATTTTTTAATTACACCAATATATAAGAAACACTTAGAAAATCTTCTCAGTGATTTTGTGAGTCCAAGGACTATTGCTAAGACAAAGCATAATCACCAGCTAACATTTTTTTGTGTAAATTATCAGCAGTGGTCTCAATTTAAAACTATTGCATATTCATTTCTGAAAAGTCAGATCTTAACGTGGCATCCTCCAGGACTAGGAGGATTGAGTCTGTTGACTCAAAGAGAGCCTTAGACAGGCTTCAGAGGTGAGCCCAAGCCAGCCTCATGAAGTTCAACAAGGCCAAATGCAAGGTCTTGCACCTGAGTCAGGACAATTTCAAGCACAAATATCAGCTAGGTGTGGAGTGGCTCAAGAGCAGTGTCCACGAGAAGGACTTGCAGATATCAGCTGCTGGAAAACTAAACATGAGCTGGCAATGTGTGCTTGCAGCTCTGGAAGCCATCTGTGTCCTGGGCTTTATCAAAAGAAGCGTAACCAACAGGATGAAGGAAATTATTCTGTCTCTCTGCTCTTGTGAGATCCCACCTGCATCCAGTTCTAGTGCCCCAAGCATAAGAGAGACATGGAACTGTGGGAAAGACTCCAGAGGAGGGCCACGAAAATGATCAGAGGGCTAGAGAACCTCCCCTACAGGGACAGTCAGAGAAAGTTTGGGGCTGTTCAGCCTGAAACAAAGAAGGCTCCAGGGAGACCTTTAAGTGGCCTTCCAATACTTGAAGGGAACCTACAAGATAGCTGGGAAAGGACAAGGGCTTGTAGTGATGGGACAAGAGGGGATGGATTGAAGCAGGTATATTTAGACAAGCCAAGTGTCTAAACATCCTTGAGGACACATCGGAATAGTTTTCCCAACTTCACCACATTTGATTTTTTTCCTACTGCATTGTAAACTAAAAATCAAATAAAGCATGTAACCTGGAGAAAAGGAAGTGACTTAATAATAGGCTGGAAGAACTCTGAAGCGGATTACAAGTATCCTGACCTGAGTGAGAAGGCATCATAACTACAGATATGCTATACTTGAGGTGAAAGTGACTATGCTGCTGGTAGGACAGGGTACAAGGTTATTAGGTGTATTCCTCATTGAGATGCATAACAGAAGGAGAAGCATTATAGCATGCATCTTAAAATAGGTAAACTGCTACTCACATCGGCCACCAAGTCCATATCAAAATCCAAGTCTTTTCAGCATGCTTATTTGTCCTTGGTCACAAGATCAGCCCTTTATGAACAATAAAATATGCTATGACATTTTCGTTTATGCTTTTTATATCTGTGTGAAGGGGAAAGTTTCTTCCTGCCTCAACTGAAGTACTAAAACTCATAGACATACTGGATTTAATTATCTTACATTTTTCAGTAATTCCACTTAGTTAACAAATAGAGCTGGACTTCTCAAAACCCATATTCTAATATTTCTTGAATTGTCAGAGGAAAATGAAAAGAAACTCACAGAATCACAGAGTCAATCAGGTTGGAAAAGACCTTTGAGGCAATAAAGTCCAACCTATCACCCAACACCATCTAGTCAACTAAACCATGGCATCAAGGACCAGATTATTTTTAAACATTTTCAGGGATGATGACCCCACCACCTCACTGGGCAGCCAATTCCAATGGCAAATGACTCTTTCTGCTTTGCTTTACCTCCACAGAGTGGCTGTCCTTGCTATTTTCCATAAGCTGCATGTGGGTTTGTATGCACTTGTATGTTTGTATCCCAAGTGATGATGTGGGTGTCATGCTGACATAATGAGCACACCCATCTCCATTCTTTACTTGGTGAGAGAATTTCAAGCTTTAATTACTAAAATCATTCTCGCTGGTGTTGTTTGTGCAAGTATAGACTTCATTACGGGGATGTAGTTCCAGAATTGTTCTTTGATAAAACACTAGAATTCCAATATTGCTAGTGGTAAATATGTATCCAGGATGCACAGAAAGCAGAATATCATGTAAAATGTGTAAATTTAATTTAACATGATTTATTTTTTTTGTGTCAACATGATATCTTGAAAAATTAATGCTGCATGAGTACCTAAGATGTAAGGTATCTATAAAATTCAAGACATGCTTGGTTTATGTTTGGCAATCTGTTTTCCAAAATTAAAACTAAAGTAGCACACAGCAGCTCAGTTTATCGGTTTCTGCTAATTGAATCTGACAGAGCATCAGCTGATAATATTAAGTTTATATATAGCTTTTTTATTCTCAGAAATCTTCAGATCACAAATGATGCACTGAAATCACACAAGTACATGCCATCCTAAAAACACAAATGCTAAGTACACGATTAACAGGATCTCAAGTTAACACCACTCTATATGTATTATATGCTTCCTGGAGCTTTGCTAGAAATACAAATGATCCTCTCAGATAATATTAAAAGTAACAGAACCCTGCAAAATCAAATTCAGTGTTCCAAGACGTTTGAAGATTCTTCAGAGCAAGTATAATCTGTGTACCATCTTTCTCCTTAAAACACAGTTCCTCCAACTGAGATTAATTCTATCCTTCAGAAAAACAGACTTTTACAGAGTTTACAGTCATTAAAAAAATGAGCTTTATATTTTCTCTGAAGCCCTATGGAGGAAGTCACTCAATTACACTAAACTGCTCACATTGTTTTTAGAGTATTTTAAAACAAGGTCAAATGCTTGAACAAGCATTTGGTGTTTAGATATAGCACAGATATCTTACCTAGTGACTATGGTTGGAATATGTCACTTAGGAGTGCATCTAGTACCTTGGATAATAAAATATGCAAAAGGAAACCTAAGGAAAGAATAGAAATCTTAGAAGGAAGAGCAGACAGCAAAGCATAAAAACAGCTATTAGAGTTGGGAAATGATGCCACCTTCACTTGCATTTGTTTTAAAAATACATTTATAACTCATTTAGACTCTTTGTTAGTGCAAGATTCCAATAGACTGAAGAACAGTTAAGCTACAAGCAACTCAAGTAGACTCAGAATATTTTAAGTGTCTCTAGTTTTCAGTTGCTGTAATGTCAAAGCAAGTGGATTCTCTTTAAAGATGAAGCTCCACTGCCAAGCAAATCTATACAGAAAAGTACTACAGGACAGTACATGAATCAGGAGTTTCTAACCTTTAGACCTCCCAGTACTCAAATCTAGATTATGACCCTTAGGCTGCGTGTGGATACAGGAATCTACAGGAAGGATGCCATGTGCAAATGCTGGCTATCTCCTTCTCACGGTTTCTGTGCTGTACATGAGAGATTACAATTCCTCTTTATTAGAGAATCTCTTGTCATCAGAAAACCAGTGTGTTTTCCTGTACATTCAGTGTCTGATGTTTTTGATTTCTCTAATATAATTTATAAAGAGTGAAAATATAGCATAATCTGGCTTAAATAATTTGTTGTAGACAAATACAATGAGGTGTTTGTGTGCTTAGGCACCTACTAGCATTAGGCCACATTCTGAAGATCAAAATTGAGAAACATCCTGGTACCTGCAGCTAGAAAACACCTGCACATCATTTGTGTGCATGTGCTGTAGGTTTGTATTTGTCAAAGTTTTTGTACATTCACAGAGAAATTTGGTGAAGAAGGTGAGGAATAAGTTGTAGAAAAAACATTAAATAGCTTGAGATGTGACTGAAAAGTAACTGAACAGGTCATTAGCACTGAGACAGTATATTTAGCAGAGCTATTTAATCTTTCTCAGGCTGAGTGCTCAGTGAGTGCAGAATGTGGAAAGCAGTAATGAATAATGATACATATTCCCTGCTAACAAATTATCTAAGAGAACATTACACAAGAGATATTTCAATTGTAGCCAGTGACAGAAGTGTTTGTATCATCATTGTGGAAAAGACATGACTTCATTTCCCTGCTGGCTCTGTATGCCTTTTCTTTTTTTTCCCCTCTAAAAGGCTGTGCTGGTAGAAAGGTACTGCAGCCACCTTCTACATAATAAGCTCCTATAGACTGGGTCAACAATTTAGCAAGCAGTTTGCCATGATGAAGAAATTTACTTTCCCAATGTTCTTGGTATATATTGCTTCTCTAAAAATCAATATATTTCATGTCTATCATCATAAACTAGCTACAGTACGTGATAGCCATATCTGTGCTTCATAAATTAACTGTTCATAGAATGCAGACCACTTAATGGTTTAAAAGGCCTGAAGTTCATGGCAAACAGATTGGAGATTGCTCACTTCATCTTTCTTTTGTCTTCTTTAGCATAAACAAACCTTATCCTCTACAGTAAAGTAAAGTTTAAAGGAGGATGTCTGATTATTCAAGGTGTTTGTGATACCAGGGCATAGAATTGAGGATAAAAGGGACAGAACAAATTGATAAAGGTGGCGGTCATCTTTACTATGCCCAATGAGGAAATATCTTGTAACAATAATACCATGGCTCCTCCTAAATATTTCACAGAATCACAGAACATTAGAGGCTGGAAGATTATCTAGTCCAAATTCCCTGCCAGGGCAGGATCACCTACGTCAGACCACAAAGGAATGCATCCAGGCAGTTTTTGAGTATCTCCAGAGAGAGAGATTCTACCCCCTGGGCAGACTGTTCCAGTATTCAATAACCCTCACAGTGAAAAAAAAAAAAAATCTTCATGTTTACATAGAGCTTCCTATGCCTTAGCTACCACCTTTGTCCTATCATTGGGCACCACCAAGATTTCCAGGATGGATACTGACAAACATATCACAGTATATTTCTTCCCTGCTTTAAAAAGCAAACAAACAAATAAAAAAAATAACAAACCCAAAATCTTCCATTTTAGACTATTAGTACCCTATTCAAGATAATACCATACTCAAATCATTCTTTCTTGACAGAAATTCTCCTGAAAGGTTGGATGGGAGTTTCTAAAATAACACAGTTGAGGAAAAATGTATAGAAAACCAGTGTCCATTTCCAGTGGAAATAACTCCGAAACCAGAGTTTAGCTCAGTTTGTTCTGTGCACCCTCTAAGGTTGACATTTCTCAAACAGTGATCCCTCTGCCTTCTCTGTCAAGAGAATTCCTTTAATCACATTGGTGATTCTTACTGATACATACAGTCATGATATTACTAATAGTTTAGTTCAGATGTCTTTGAAATATAAGAAACCCTTTTGCTAAAATTGACCTCAAATAGAAAGTCAATAAGAGCCTTTAAACCTTTCTGGATTTAGTTATTTCTCTACCTGCGTACTTAGTACTTCCGCGGTTTTAATTGTTACCCTGTCATTGACCTTGAGGGTAGTTTACATAAGTGACAAATGTAGCCACAGACTGAAGGAACAGGGATTTGACAAACACCAAATATAGATACAAATATTATCTCACCAGGTTAGTCATTAACCTGGTGAGGTAATGATCCATTATCTGCAAGCATTACTTTCCTACTTCTCACAAATTGTGATTCCTTACATATTAAAGTCAGCAGTTTTATAAAGGACATGAAAAGGTATTTTAACTTTGCTGCTGAATAATGAAGTCGGGAGCTGAGATTTGCAGGGATTAATATTGGCTTTGAAAACTAGGATGGGTGTCTCCTTGATGCATATATCAGTAGATGTGAGGCTTCCTTTATTTTAAGTTTCCTTCTTTTCTCATGGACTGCCTCTAATTTGGATCCTGTGCCCTTCCAATTTTGAACACTATTCTGTATAGATTTTGCCACACTTTGATCCCCGAACCCTTTGAATAACAAATTTTGCAGAGGAAAGACAGCTGAATGTTCTCATAGAATATTTTTCTCCTTTAAACTGCAGTTATGGTCAGAGAGTGGCCTTTAAAAGTGACATTGTAGGTTTCCATACATAGTCTTTAAAACTTTGCGTCATGTTTTGTCAGTTAAGAAACAAAAACTTTTCTATCAGCCAATATTTTGTCTTTGTTTCAATTTCCTCCTCATCTGTATGTACCTGGGGGTTCATTCAGCCTAAGAACATGGTGAAGTCTGTCAGCTGGGGTCCCATCTCTCCTGCTGAGATTTATTAGATATTGTTTGCAAATAACAAAAAATACGATTGCTTCAGTATTGAGTCATCACATATATATATATAAAGAATGTTTGTTTCTCTATTGCTGTTATATTTTTAGTCCTTTTGTTAACCATGTGTTCACGCAATTTCTTAGTGTGTTTTACCACACTATTTTAGTCACTGAAGTGAAAAGGAACTTATTTAAGTTCTATTTATTTCCAACATGCATCTGAAGGCAGACAAGATGTCATTCACACGTCGTAGGCATATCGGTACATAAGTAACAGTGTAAAAACCCCACTTCTATTCATAGGTGGGCCCTTATGTGCACACACTTAACAGCTTTAGTATACTTACACATAAAACTGCTCAGCCTTGGTACTTCTCCATCAAAAGTGTATAAGCCTTTTTCTTTACCCACTAAGGTACAAAGTGTGCAGAGAGAGACATGCTTCTAGCTAAGGAAGAAATGAGAAATAGAAAAACTTGTGCCATCGGATGGATGACAAAAAGGTAAAAAAAAAAATTAATAAGTGCAACATTTTCCTGCATGAAGAAAATAGATGGCACACAGACTTCTAAGAGTGAGAAGAGATGGTGAAATGGAGGTGAAAGGAAGTAAGAATTTGAATTTGCTGCTTTTAAACAACAAATACTTCTTTTTTACAGCCCTGACTTCAGAATCTCCAAGAGTAGGAATCAACAAGACACTGAGCAAAACAAAGATAAGGCCAACTATGAAAATACAGATCATGATGGTGACACATAAACCTGTAGCTAGGGCACTTAGTGGGAGGAAAAACTTGTTTACTCATGTGGATGCAAAGAAAACCTGTGGTACAATATTGCAGGGTTATGTTGTTTCGTTAGTAATGCCTGTGTTTGAAATTCTTAAATAGTGCATCAAAATGTGCTTCTAAACTGTAAAGAAACTGTGAAAAGTACAGGAACTAGGACAGCCAGTTTTAAAGAGCAGTGCATTGCAATCAGGAAATTAATCTGAATTCAGAAAAGGAACGAGATTCTGCCAGATACACAGGCACTTATCCTCATATCCTTCCTTTATAGCTTTCTGTATAAATTAATTTGACACAACTGGAGGAACTGAGGCTTCCATGAGCTCAGTTTTAGCAGCAGCAAGCTTAGATGGGTAGCTGCCTTCACAAAACCTGATGAAACTTGCAGATCAAAGACAAGCAACAGGCATAGGAAAAGTTGCTCCATGTACTTGCATGACCTTGAATCCTCGACAAAAATTGAGGCATTTCAATGCCTGTAAGCTACAGATCTGGCTAACCTGAGCTCCAGAGTCAGCCACTGGCTCAGTCTGGGTAAATACTATTTGTGATTTTATTCCCAAAGGGGGCTGACTGTAACACCGTGGATGGGAATAAAACAGAATTACCTGAAAACCCAAAAGCAAGCAAAAAGCTAAGTGGAAGCTGAGCCCACAGATCTCACTCTCTGTTTCCCCGTAGACAGGAGGAATTTGGCTTCTATTCCCAACAATTTTAAAAAGGGTTATGTACCAAGCAGCTACTTGACCAGTCAAATTACAAAGTAACTTATAAATTAATACAGGAAGAAGTTAATTATACAAGTTCATGAATTATTTTAAAAGGTGGATGAGGAATTCTTTCCATCTATTATTTCTATAATAATGAAATTATGGTTGTCCATCTGCTCTTTCTACCTTTGAGGAAGGGTTTAGTCCCAGCTTATTTTGTGGATGATAATTAAAGTTTCACGTCACTGACCATCTGGAACAGGAGATGTGAGCGCCGGGAAACTAACCAAAGTCATTATTAGCAGGAACCGTAAAAGAGCTTCTTTCACAGAAAATGATGTCGTCCTGGCTTAATAAAACTTCCTTTCCTTTTTTTCCTCCATAAGTCTTACTGTACAGACCAGTGCTGAGCATAATGGTCGGGGAATGCAATGGAATTTCTGTATTACTGGAAATCCAGTATGAAAATGGAGGCTCGTAACAATATTATCTGGAAGTAGTTCTTATCTTTTTTTCCACTTTTTAATGTTTCACATCTCTTATATCAGCTCCAGATTAAAATTCTACCTAGCTTCTAGATAATACATGCTAAAGGTCTTTTTAGCTATACTTATCTAATTGGCTCTATTTTGTTTATGCAATTTATTTAAATAGGCAGCCTTCAGCTGCAGTCTGCTAAACTAGAATAGATTTCAGTGAGTACTGTTATGGAGATTGCCCTCAGGGCTATATGAAAATGTAGCTTAGCTCAAATCATCTGGGATTGTCTGTACTTGTCATACCAAATCAAATCAGACCAGCTGCAGGTATTTCTGTCCACTTATACACAAACAAATTGATAATGTTTGTAATACGTAATGCAAACTCAGAAAGAAGAAGGCTGCTTGCACTTCTTCCAAATCACATCTAAGAGGCAATAATTTAGCTACATTTTCCATACAAATGACCAAATTGGCAAAGCCTCTTCATCTCAAAGATTCTATTGGGAACTCTTCAAAACTGAAGTACATCCTGGTACAAGTCAGCTTAGGTTTTTTGAGCTCTTCCAGATGCTTTTTCGTATCCAAAGAAGCTTTCTCTAGTGAACAAGATAGATTTTTCTAAGCACAAGATAATTACAGAGTCTACATCCAGTTGTGTCTTACAGAAAAAACTTCCTTTTAGTTTAAAATAAATGTATTGATAATATTGCCCTTGAAGTGTTCCACAAGAAAGCTCATTTGATCCTCTCTGGATGAGATACTGCACATAAGAGTCTGTCCGGTACTTGGAGTAGATCGACATATTTTGCAAGTCTTCTGGGCAGGAAAGACAGAAGAGAAGTACACATGAGAAAGTGAGGTAGTGCTTACCAGTTCATTTGCTGGGTGTCCACTAATGCCTACTCACTCTTCACCTTCTTTCCATTAATACCATATTGAAGACTACAGCTGTCTCAAACAGACAAAGACTTTGCTGCAACAGGATAAACTCCCATCAAAATTATTTTATTATTTGGAGATCAGGTTCTGATTGCACAAAAGAAAAGCCCATTCACACTATGAGGGGAACGGACTGCGTATTTCCAGCACCTACCCAAGAGCACTAGGAAAGGCGTAAATCCTTTAGTGATCCCTTTGCAAACCCCTCCAGAAGCTAACTGTTCACGATGCAGTTTAATTTGAATTTCATCGTTCAAATCTACCTGAAAGTCAAGTCAACTGGTTTCTACTGTAACCTTTGATTTTTTAAGAGTCAAATCTTTAAGCCACTGAGTCTGTTAGAGTGACCCAACCTACTCCATATGAAATTATTTTGTGTGAAGAAGTGTACCTTGATGCTTGTGCGCATAGGGAATTATCAATAAAGCACATCAAAATAAAGCAAAAGTTACCAAGCACTCAAAGCTACATGATGACACAAGATTTTCATGACTTAGGGACGAGGTGTTGGGAGGCACCTTCTGTTAGCATTTTAATTAAATGTAACTTGTAGTTTTATTTTTGTCTATATGGAATCTGTCTGTACCTAAGATATTATTTCAGTGTGCACCTTTCGCATTTTGGATTAGAAACTTTAATGTTTTCAGAGTATAATTTTGTCACTTGAGCAAAGAGAATAATTGATAACAGCAGTGTGCAGCTGCCTTCATTCAGTGCCAGGCACAGCAGGTGGGGAGACTGCATACCTCTAATACTGCATTTCATAGCTACTTAAATGGTAAGACTCAGCAAATTTCAATTCTCAGAATTTATTCCAATTGTTATAGAGCTCTACTCTTTTTGTTTCAGTCTCAATCTTATTTCTTCTCTCTTCTTTATCTATTCAACAGTCATAGGTCACTATGTATATCTTACTCTATCCTGAATTGCATAACATACTCCACTTCTACAATCACCAGCCCTTTTAAGGTGGAAAAAAAGATAACCAAGACTTTAAACCCTTAACACAATCTTTTTCATTCCCTAAAGCTGAGAGATACTCTGAGTTTATTTCCAATGCACTTTTTTCCCAGTTTTTTTTTGTTTGTTTTGTTTGGTTTGGGTTTTTTTTGTTGTTATGGGCTCGGTTGTTTGGGTGGTGGTTGGTTTTTTTGTTTTTTTTTGTTTTGTTTTGTTTTGTTTTGTTTTTAAGGGGAGGGGGATGTCCTTTTTAAGAAACAATAAATGGCAGCTTGTTAGCTTTGACTGCATTTTAGGGAAATGGAACTTAGAAATATTTCTTGTAAAGAACATTTTACCAAAGTAAAAAAATCCAGTCTCTTGTTATAAGTGCCTTTTTAATATGCTTGGTACTTTAATATTCTCTAACAAATTACTAATTATAATGATGAACATGTTCTGAATGCAATATCCATGTTTGTGTGTGTTTTTTTGATGCATAATAAAATTTCACTAAATTTCTGGGGAGACCTATTGACACATGAATTTGGATTTTGAAAGAGAAGCTTTAAATATTATTAAATCTTTAACAAAATAGCATCCAAACAATACATTGGATAAACTGATAATCACAATTTTCCCTTAGTAATTTTTCCATTACAAAATTATTTTGCTTTTGTTAGCTTTTTAAACATATGGTATTTTCATTTTTCATCCCTACTCATTGCCTATTTACACTTACTTTAATCAAATAGTTCTTCCTTCCTACCTTTCCTTTTCTACTGATCTGTAGCAAGCACAGCCAGAAACACTACTGAAAGAAATGAGAATAACAAAGTGCATAGCAGGCTGATGTTCTCTATTTTAGACACACTGGGTAGGGGTTAAAGCCAAATTAAAACATTCCTGAATTAAGTATTTCATCTTCCTCTACCATTTTACAGTGCTCATCTTTATCATTGTATTTTTATTCCTACAGAGTAAAGGTAAAGGTATTTCTAAACCATAATTTTAGGATACGACAACTTTACATTCTGTTCCTGGAGTTATCAGGGTTTAGCCCATAGCTAGAAGAGTGGTTCCACTGCACATTGTCAAATGAGGTGAATGCAAAAGTTTGTAAGGCAGGACTCCTTCATTCTAGTAAATGAAAGTTAATGAAGCCACTCAGAATTATTTTCATTTTATTAATAGCTGTGTTTAAGCCTTGTGGAACTGCCTGTCTAGGGAAAGCATCTATTTTTTAACTAAATTAGTGTATATACTAAATGTTTATCTATAAATCAAAGTAGTTGTTACAAATCCTGACACAAAAATTGTCTGTTTGACTGCCTGTCATTTCTGTGACATTTTCCATGGTGCATTGGATCCAGGCCACAGGTAATAGCAGATACTTTAATTTTTAAACAAAAGGAGATATTACTTTACCTCGACGGTAAGATTAAAAGAGTTTAGTTCATCATCAGCTGACAGTTATACGTCCAAAACCATTATCTATATATACTTATTAATAAGTAAAAGCATATTCCTACATGCTTATAAAAGTAAGAACTCCCTTCTAATATATTTCATGTAGGATCTCCTTGATTAAGTGGTTTGCAGCATATTTAGGAAATTGAAGAGGGAAGCTTAGGATTTTATTATTCAGATTGCTTTCAAGGTTCCAATTAGCTTTTAGACTGCTCTTGAAGAGTGGCTTATGTTTATGTAGCACTACTTAAAGCTGGCTTATCATTTGAACCAGGGTACCAGGGGCACAAAAATAAAGACTGTACCAAAAGTTTTGAGAAAAAGATCCCTGAAGGCAGAAGGCAGAAATATGGAATGTACATGTTCTAGTATTTCTCTTATTGTAGTAATCTTTAAGGATAAAAAGAATTTTTTTATTTACCATTGTGACTTGTCTTCTTAGAGTCTGGGACTGAAATTTTACCCATGTTAACTTTGTTGCCTACCTAGAGCTTCCTCTTTGTTTGATTTCATCAAGAGTGAAGCAGAGTAATCCCTCCAGAGCAAAGGATATTTGCAGGTGTCACAATCACCACTGACTTAACACCAGAGCAAGACACTTTCCACAAGGTTCAGCAGCTACATCTCTGTCTTTCTCAGCATCTCCAAATTGCCATAGTGAATCATTGAGGCTGTGGATTAGCCAGCTACAGTTTAAAATTACTTTAGCCAAGGAAGTATTTTGAAGCTGTTAGGCAAGGAGAAAAGGTGCAAGGTGGATGCAAAACCACCTTTCAACCCATCTGCTGTTCTGCCCCACTCCTGTACTCTGTCAGGTTATTCAGTCTGTCTTGGAATACTTCTCTTCTTCATGATTTGGGCAATTGCTTCTCAGTCAATATTTGCTAGACATATAACACCAAATTATATTTTTTTCAGTTTCAAATAAATCCAGGTCTATTCTTCTATCACCTTCTCAGCCACAGTTTATCTAAACTGGCTTAAATGGACTGTATATTACCAAACACAGTACATTTTATCAGTGGATGACTATTACTACGTGTATGGAGCCTTGTTGATTTGCACCTTCTTCACAGAGCCCTGTGTTTTAGTCCTCTGCCTAACACTAAAAGTACAGAAGTAATTTAAAATACCTTCAGGAAACAATCAACAGGTAAAATTGTAGCTTGGTTGGGTGGGGTTTTGTCAGGTTTGGGGTTTTTTTTAGGGGAGGGTCACTTTTTGCTTTTAGTTTGGTGGGGTTTTTTCGGGTGGTGATGGTGTTTTTTTGGTTTTGTTTTTTGGTTAGTTGGGTTATTTTTATAAACTGCAAAAACTGAAATGTTAACATATTATCAGAGAGGTAAATAAGGAGAGCTTCAGCCCTATCTTGCTGCTACATGAATATTACTGCATTTTTGTATGCAAAGCCAATCAGCTTTTCTAGCAAGTGAAGTGTTTTTCCCTAAGGTGAAATTTCATTTGCTATATTTGGATCAGGAACTGAGGCCTACAATTCAGAATATCCCTAAATCCCCATCCTTGCACCAGTACATCAAGAAGACAAAACACACAACATGTTTTGTGTCTGACATTATTACTACCAGTGCTAGGCCATACAATTTGCATCTGGATTTATTTTAGACTTTCTCATGATAACAGCTTCATTTTTTGTCTTCACTTGGACAACTTTTTTTAAATGAAAAGTGTCATAGCAATAGCTGCAACAGTTTATTATAAAGCAATAGAAGTAGAACTAATATTTGTGAGAGAAGCTATCTTAACAGAACAGCATTTCATTCAAATAACGCCAAAATAATTTTTCTTCAGTCTCTCCATTTTGAAAAAAAAAAACATAGAAAATATTTTCAATAATGAAATGTAGGCAGGATTGAACAGCTCAGAAGATTAAAAAGAATTTCTTTAGATTACTGGCTCATCTCAAATCCAGATTAGCAAGAGGCAAAAATTATCATCTGTTTGGTGGGCAGATGAAAAAAAAAAATGGTAGGGGCACCAAGATTTGAAACTCTCTTTGCCATATTATCTATTTCCTCAGCTGAAGCACAGAAGTAGTAAACTGGGTGTGTCTTCGCTGGGAGTAATAAAGGAGATGACCCATCCTTGAGACCTGATAATATCTAACACAAAGGAAAAATTCACAGGTAGCTTTCAGTATTAACACTAATTATTTCAAAATAAACTACCCTTCCCTTAACATTTTGCTTCACATCACTTGCAATATATTATGTTTCCTGAGATAATAGCTTACTATTTTCCCCAGTAAAATGTAGCCAAAGAGCAAAATTTTGTATAGATCTCAAGGTCATGTTGTTCCAAGCCAGGACTGAGATAGGGTCATCCACCATATGGTTTGCATTGTTTGCATCTGTTTCCAATGTTTCTGAGAGCATTGAACTTTTGTTTATTGTTGGGGTTTTTTTCACGTCCACAAGAATTTGAGTAGATAACCAAGAAATTGTACATTGAAAAAGTATGTGAAACAAAAAAAATGTTTTCATGTTTAAACCCCTTCTAATCATGACAAAATGACCACATACCATGTTGTGGATGCATATGAAGGAACACAATTCTTATTGATTACATACTTGGCAAGTTTTAGGCTGGAGTGAGGAAAAGCACTGAAATTGGGGAAAAAAAAAAAACAAACAAACTTTACTTAGACTTTCATACTCCTTTCGCTCTAATTTTAATTAAATTTAACATAGTTTATCTTCATCAGCTGCATTCGGCATCAGGCCCCGCAGCAATACAGCTCTGTTCACAGGTTCCTAAAGATACTAAAACTGTGAAGGGAGACTGGGACCTACTTTCTCAATCTTTCACAGAAAAAATTCTGGAAGTCAGAAGCCCAAGAGAGTTAAGAAATTTGGCACCTAGCACTGGCAATAGAGTATCCATCTGGTCCAGCAAGTGCCCGCATCCTCTAGCAGCAGAATTAGCTCTCTTTAGGATATAGCATTTTAAACACAACAGTAGCTTACACATCTCTTAACAGACAAAGAGTACCCATACTTCATTGACTACTTACTAAATTCTAGATTTGTTCTGAAAAAAGATTATCATTTAGTCCAGCTTCATCAAATTACTTTTGTCTCCCAGACATTTTATTTCATGGAGAACAATAGAAAAAAAAAGACATGAAAAAAAAATTATTTCTATTGTGCCTAAGAAAAAATTAGAGAAGAATGTGATTCATATATTCTGATTTAAAAATACTGAGATCTGGAGTAAATATATAGCTTCCTTCTAGTTTCTCCTGCTCCCTCACTTAATGCTTTGAACTCTTTGTAGCACGTCACTGAAGCACACTCTCAGTTCTGCTCTTCTGCTTCAACAGTCATAAGTAAGCTCTATGAGGAAGTTCTTCACCATGAGAGTGGTGAGGCCCTGGAATGGGTTGCCCAGTGGGGTGGTTGGGGCCACTTCCCTGGAGGTGTTTAAGGCCAGGCTGGATGAGGCTCTGTCCAGCCTAATCTAGGTTAGGGTGTCCCTGGCCTGTGGCAGGGAGGTTGGAACTAGATGACCCTTGTGGTCCCTTCCAACCCTGACTGATTCTATGATTCTTATGTTACACTTAAGCCAGGGCAGCTACATGAACAGTTAAGGCTTGAGAAGCCAGTAGCAAGAAGGGTGTTATTTTCTATTTTACTGAGGGATCATAACAATCTCAGAAACTTAATAAACAGAAGAGGAAAGCTCTTTAAATATTAAATATGAATCTGCTGTATGTGTTCTTTCACTGATCAGCTAAGCAATCTGATATTGCCCCTCCACTCCTTCATTCAGATTAATTTGAAGGATTTCAGAGAAGATTATAGACTACTGTAGTTCTGTTTAGCCATCTAAGTTGATTTAAAGCCAAGAGGAGGAGAATGGAGTAGGAATATGCATTAGTGAGGGATAATGACTAGCTATTACTCGAACTGTAAGGCTGCAATTCACCCCTCCGTATTGCATGTTGTGGACAGGTGTAGTGAGTTGTGCTGCAGTGTTATGATTAGAGTCAAGCTCTAAATGAAGGGAGTGCTGTCTGGTGTAAAATACACATCGTTTTCTCTTATTTCAGATTTAAACTTCTCCTGAGCAGAGTCATGGGCTGTGTGTAGGAAAATTACAATTCAATAAATGCTTAGTGCAAACTGTTTCCATGTACTCTCTAATAGTTTTCCATAAAGGGAAAGACTTTTTCATGGCTAACCAAGCTCTTTGAAATGTTTGGGTCATATTCTACTTTTTTTTTTTTGTAACACCATTACACCACTGTAAATCTGGAACAGCTGCATTGAATCAGTGGAGCTGTAACAGCAGTTTGTAGCAGTTTCTCATCTAGAGCACTCCAGCACAATGACAGTAAATCATAGTTGTTTAGAGGTAATCTTCTGCAGTGTTCTGATGTGTATCGATCAGTGCAGGCAACTGCTCAGGCTACATATTTTTATCAACAAAGAGGTAGATTTCACAGAATCACAGAATACATCTGGTTGGAAGGGACTTCAAAGACCTTCCAATCCAACCCTCAGCCCAGCACTAAAGGGTCAATGCTAAACCACGTCCCTAAGTGCTGGATCCACACGCTGCTTAAACAACTCCAGGGATGGTGACAGATAAATCATAGAATCATTGAATTATTTATTTGAAAAATGCCATCACTGTAAATTACAAGAGTCATTGAAAGGCTTCATTATCTCATCCTGGAGTTATCTCAACAACTTTTAGCCTTAAAGGGGATGGTTTAATTAAGACCACTCATCATTCCAGCAGTCAATGTCTTCTTAGTGTGCTCTGATGTTTTATTCTTTGCATTCCATAAGTGTAAATTAAGTCCTACAGTATCAGGTTTTGCCATGTTTGTACAAATAAACCTGAGCTGTGGATAGAATTAGATCTCTAAGAACATATTAAACTCTTCTCCCTAGGCTCACAGAACACTTGAAATTGCACATCAAATTTTTGTCTTCCAAAAAACAGATGTAATTTTCACTGAAAATCTTTATTCACTACTCTCTCTGGACTAATGGTAAGAACTGGCACATAAACAGAAACTCATATAAGTGTTTCTGACAACTTTGCTCTGAGTAACTTTGAAGGCTTGTGACTCACAGACAAAAAGTTCAATGATAATACAAAAGTGAAGAATGAAGAGGAATAATGTGAAGATGATAGGAGATAAAGATATAGCTATGGATGAAGAAAGGAAGCACTGCACAATAATTTATTATTAGAGAGGTAGAACTCATTATTTTACAAGTTCATATTATTTGATCTAGAAGTGTGACAGTTGGAGTGGAGGCTAGCTCTCAACTTTGCTATTAGGAGGAGGGAGATAAAAAGAGAGTTCAGGTTCATAAGACAAATGTTAGTCATAGCATTAAACGACACAGGACATGTATTTCACTTAATATTTATGATTAAATTTTAGGTTCTACTTTTGGGTTTTAACATTTGCTTTTACTTTAGCTCAAACGCATCTCAAGGATTACTGCACTTCTTGGGTGCCTGAAGATGCTTTCACAAAGTAGGCAGTGCTATGCTCTGCCTGAGTCATTCAATTCACATCGCACAGCAGATTGGCTTCTACTAGCATACAGCAGTTTAGGCTAGAAAAGACCTTTTACTTCACTGAGGCCAACTGTTAACCCATCACAGCCACTAAACCAAGTCATTAAGTGTCACATCATATTGGGATTTATTTTTTTCTTTCAGATACTGATTGGAGAATTCTCTCCTTGTTCATTGTTTCTTGTGGCTCTGGAGTGTGTCCAGAGGAGGGCCATGAAGACGATCAGAGGGCTGGAGTACCTCTGCTATGAGGACAGGCTGAAAGAGTTGGGACTCTTCAGCCTGGAGAAGAGATGGCTTCGAGGAGACCTTATAGTAGCCTTCCAGTATCTGAAGGGGGCATACAGGAGGGCTGGGGAGAGACAATTCACAAGGTATTGTAATGACAGGGTGAGGGGTAACTGGTTTAATCTGGCAGAGGGGAGATTTAAACGCGATGTTAGGAGGAAGTTCTTTACAGTGAGGGTGGTGAAACACTGGAACAGGTTGCCCAGGGAGTTTGTGGCCTCTCCTTCTCTGGTGGTGTTCAAGGCCAGGCTGGATGAGGCCTTGAGCAACCTGTTCTAGTGGGAGGTGTCCCTGCCTATGTCAGGGGGCTGAAGCTGGATGATCTTTGCAGTCCCTTCCAACCTAAACCATTCTATGATTGTTAACTCAGAGTGTCAGCAGCTTGATACATCCCTGGTTTGTAAATTTTACATTCATGTTTTCTATGAAAAAAGCCCACATTTTTTTTTGCAGTATTGTTCTAATTTATAAGTTTTTTGTGCAGGCATAAGTGATTAGAGAGGCATGCGAGGTACAGAAGAAATTAAGTTCTTCATACCTAATAAAGTAATGATTTACTTATAAATATTCCTTGGTGGTTGTTTTTGTTTGTTTGTTTGTTTGTTTTCACAGTGTTTACACTACATCCATCTTTGCAGCTGACAAAACCACTAGGAGCTCCCTATGAGGGCACAGCCCTCAAGCTGCTCTAGATACAAAAAACATTTCTCTTCAGGCAACAATTCAAGAGTGGAGATTCAGTACCGGGTTGGATTGCAATTCTGATATCCAAAAGAGAAAGGATCATATTTGCAGGCACAAAAATCTGCAAAGTATGCTCTTACTTAAAAGCTGATTGTATCAAAAGGCACAGCCAGACACTGATAATAGTGTAGCACAGAATGCAGCCTGTGCTGGCACAGGTGACCCACTATCAGCCAGCCATATGTTTTCTGCTGATGTGCTTTACCCCTCTCAAAGATATGAAACAGGCTTTTTGGAAAAGAGTTTGGAAGGTGACTGTGATATTTTCAAACAGATTTATGAAAATTAGACATTTAGAAGTAAGAGCAATCATTTAAGAACCAAGCATTCTTGTGCCAAGCCTCAGATAAATGTGGATGCATTTTTCTATTAAAGCCATAGTTTGCTTTTATAATTAAGTCCAGGTTTCCATTCTGTGAAAGATAAATCAAGGTAGTATTTGCCTAGAACGAAGTAATGGAAAGTTAAGATACTTGTACAGATACATTATGACAGCACATAGCATTTCTCAGATGCACAGGAGTAGATAAACTCCACACCAGATGAGATATGACATCAGAGTTGAAATTGTTCAGCCTGCAGTCCCTTTAGGTCATGGCTCATTGTTAAAACTATCATCTCACATCTTTCTACGTGTCTGGTGTGACTAAGGTCTTGTAGTTACTGAATTCTGATCAGGCTCAGAGGGAGGGAGTGTTCCCAGCACCTTTGTCAGGAGGTGCTTGTAGACATATTTCCTGGACACCAGGATAATGTGTTCAACCCCATCAAGGTGGGTGAGCTGACAGATCCTTTTAAGGTGAAGGTGGTGGAATTTTAAGGGCAATAATGAGATTGATCATTATAATGAAAAAATAGTTTCCAGGGCTCTCTGAGATAGAGCAACTTTCTAAGGGTAATGGCTAGGGAGGCAGAGACAGGGACAGAGAATGGCAGATGTTCTGCAGTTCCTGATGTTTCACGGTTGATGAGAAGTAGGATCTGCATTAAGTAATGTCTACCTGGAACACCACAAACTACTCATTATTTTCTCTGACCTGTACTGCAAGGCACTGCCACGTGTCAGCTAAGACCTCAAGACAGAAGAAAACTGATGTAGTTACCAGAACAGAAAATATTTATCATTAGCTGCAACAAAATTACTCCTGATCATCTAAACTCATCTTCTGTACGTTTGTGTTGCTTCCTGATCATTGTTTTAAATATGTTTGCAAAATAAACTTTGTTTTTTCTGTTGGAAATTTTCATCTAGAGGATCTCTTGATATTTGCCTTAAACAACTGCTTCAATTGGCTGTTTTTGCTAGTCCTAAAGCCTTCCTGCACTGTTGTGTCTCTTCTTTGCCGTCCCTTGATTGACTGTAAACCTTCTCTACTTCATAGGTGCTTTTGTTGCCTTAGCATATTCACATCCTAATCTCACCCCATATATTTTCGTTTTTATAGTTCATCTCCTTACTATTACTGTGTGAGGAGCTATTTTATGAGAAAGGCTGGAAGGCTTTATCAACCTAAAACTTGTCAAGAGAAGGCGTAGGAACCTGATGCTATGCATGAGCTTTCACATCTAGCCTCTAGTCCAAACACTTACACTGGGGGAAAATTGCAGTTCTGGGTTTTTTTCAGCTTTCTTCCAACACTTTTAGGAAAGCTGTATAGTTAAACAGTTGAGTGGGAACAGAAGTTGTTCAGTTCAATCCACTTCTCTAAAAGCTCCAGATTTTCTAACACAGTATAGTGACCTACCTTCTTTCGTACAAATATCAGGGGAAAACAACCTTCTTTTCCTCTTAAAAGTAACCTTCAACTACAGATTTTTTTTTTCCTCCTGGCCAGTTTCATTTTCCCTAATTAGCAGCTGCTGAATTTACAGTGTAGTTCTATAATTATTTAGCACCTGAGGGAGAGTGCACTCTATTCCATGAAGGTATTTTAAGGAATGTCTGACCTTCCTGTAATTTTGAGTATGGGTTGCTTTTGGGGTTTGTTTTTTTTTTCCCTTTAGATTGTTCCAGATTCCCTTCTGTGCAGTATTAAACAGTGCATGATAGTGCAGCAAAGAGGGAGGAGATCACTGGGCAAGAAGCAGCCCTTTGATTTAGCAAGTAGAAAGAAATCTTCCTCTCTAAAGATTATAAACTGTCTGTTTGCATCTTGGTGAAAGACAGAGGAGGAGGGGGGGAAAGGAAAAAAACAGTTTACTTCCTGGTTATTCCTATGTATTGCACATCGCCCTATTAGACATTTTCATTCTGATGCCTTTCTCTAAAATTCATCTAACACGTGTGTTGCTTCATTTGGGTTTATATCAAAGCCAAGAATTTCTGTGCAGTTCTGCTAGTTAAAACTCATTAACATCTCTTTATTTGATGCTGCTACACCAGCCCTAGGCATGCCATGCCTTAACAGGAAAAGATAGAACACAAGATTTAGCCTCACCTAGAGATTTTTCTTCCAAAAAAATTTCCATTACTTACTGAAAACTCTTTGCTCTAAACTTAAACACTTCCCGTTTTCTTCAAAAGGAAAAAAATATTATACTACATTCACAGGATGGGAAAAGTTACAGGAAGCAAAGGATCTTACGAAGAAATTAAATTTTCTTTGAGAATAACTGAAAACATAAAAAAAGCAATGAGTTTAGGTGTAGCTGGGAGCATAACTGTAAACTTTGTATTGCAATAGCACTTCTTGGCATGGAGTATTCTATCCCTATGTAAGTCCACAAAAAGAAAGATTCTTTGCTGTTGTGAGCTTTCACCCTGAAAGGCTCTTGACAGATTGGGGGAGGAAAGAAGCAGAATGATCAGCATGTGCAACAGGCACAAACTGGGAATCCTTCTGTTTCAAGCCAAAATAACCATAACAACTTGCAATTTAATGTATAAATAAAGCTTGCCTTTATTTCCTTTTTGAAAGCTGTGAAAGCACTTGGTCCCATCTATTGTTATCTGGTCAAGGAATCACAGAACTCCATTCTTCTGTGAACAACTTGCATGTGTGAAAAGGGATCTGTTAAATATTTTTTAATATAGGAAGCTCTGGGTAATTCTTGTCACCAACAACACAGAGACTGACTACTATTCTTGACTCCAATCTGAAGGACAAGCAGAGGTTACCAAACTTAACATTAGACAGACAGATAAGCATAGATAATACGGGCTTGGGCAGGTGTCTATCAAGCATTCAGTAAGAACCTAGCAAAAATCTTATATTTCTGTCCCTCCATTTAATCCTATTATGGGTGGCAGATAAAGCACCTCTTTGCCATTAGTTCTGTTCATTCATCAATCTCCAAAAATAGTTTTCTATTGCATTTATTTTCCAGATTTGCATAATCTAGCTCTGATACAAACTTGCAAAAATACCCACACCCACGGCCCATTTTTTTTCCTTCTTCTACTAGTTCAACAATTAGAAAGCCTCTAATAATTAAAAACTAAACACAGTTTCAAAATTATTATCAAAATCTTGCACACTGCTTGTTAACAAAATGTGATTAACTCCTTATTTATCAGGCACAGCAAACAGGTAACACAGTTTAATTATGGTTCTCTCCTGTGTTGAAATTTGCCATTTTAGTTTTAGGTCAAATAATAGGTTTGGCAGGAAATGCTGCAATAAACAGGATAAAGTCCTGTTTTGTTGAAATGCAGTTTATATAGAAAGTTTCTCAAGAAAATCTGTGTATATTTTAGGTGTTTGAAAGAGTTAAAAGTTTATGTTAAAGAAAAATGTTGAGATAAAATAAAAAATAGCTATAGTACAGAATAATGCAGAGTGAAAAAAAATAAACAGGGGAAAAAAAGCCCCTACATAACATTTGAGCTGCACCAAAACTTTAGTTCTGGAAATATTTATACCAGAAAGCACAGTTAGCATAATGAGCACATATTGTGTTATGTTGATTAAAAAAAAAAAAAAATTTAAATGGGGGTTTGGAAGTTACTTTGAATATAAAATTTCCCAGTAAAAATGAGACATTTGCTATGTGTTCCTGAAATAGTTACAAAAATACGATGCTTTCTTCTGGTTTTCTCCATACCTGACACCATTGGAAATTTTAGGACAAACTGGATCCCTAACTGGTCTTAACAAAATCAACTTTTCTTGCCTTAAGTTGAACACACTTAACAAAAACTCAGTGAGTGATTATAGCACAGATTTAACACTAAGCTCCCTGCCAAGAATTCCTGTTTTCCTTTATATTATTTAGTATTCCATGGGCAGAGCCCATAAACATAATAGAACATTTCCCCTTGATTTTTAGGGTGCAATCAGGGTGATCTTTCTGAATCCAACATCCAACAACTGTAGCAGCACCATGCACAAAAGTTTGTGATCTGATTTATAAGTTGCTAAGCAGTACACAGCAGCAGCTGCAGTCTCTATATACACAGCTGAAGCAGATATCAGAGAACCAAAAGGCTGATTTTCTATCAGGACATGCCTAAAAGCTAACAAATAATTTCAACTTGAAATAACTGAACCAAGGCTCAGTATACAAAACACATGTGGTAAATCAGAGTACAAACAAAGTATCACAGCTGATAGTCCATCACTTTAGAGATAGTATCTACAACACTTAGTGACATGGTTTAGTTAATTAGAAAGGTTAGGTGATAGGTTAGACTTGATGATCTTAGAGGTCTTCTTCAACCTGGCTAATTCTGGGTGATCTTTCTTTGTTCCATATGGAGCCTAAACCAGTACATTTTGAATAGGCCAGAGGTAACAAACATTTCAAGACTCGTCTAAAGGCAAGAGAAGCAAAAAATGGTAACTGACCTTTCACCTAAGAGAGCCACAGTTGAAAGAGGACTCAGAACTTAAATAGCACCATTTCTTCTGGGAATAATATTTTGGGCATTTGTATTAATAGCAGTTTCCATTAAAGAGCCCCTCAGTAGTTTTGTAGTGCTGCTAGTCAGGGTAGCTCAAGATATCAGGTTTTGGTACTAGCAATTTCTACTACAGTGGAAAAATACTCACCACTCATATTTACTGGTGCTTCCTTTTTTTTTTTTTCTTTTTTCCTGTTGTTCTTATGGTTTGGTTGTTTTTGATTTTGTTTTGTTTGCTTGTTACTATCTGAAAGCATGAGATGTATTTTCACTTGTCTTCATGCTATTTGGACCTTACTGAATGAGTGCGATGCTAGAAATTCCTACATACAGCTTTATCTCTAAGCCACACATCCAAATCTCCCGTTCAAAAGTATTCTTGATGCACTCAGGGATAGGATACAAGAGATGACCTTTGACAACTGCAACAGCTTTTTTCTCCAGGACAACATTCATTCGGTCCACAAGGTTTCCTATTGCTGAACTTTTGATATGGTTTCAGCTCTACATCAAGAAGTGAACTACTAAATGGTTTATGACAGGATTGCTGCTGTAGATCTGATATGTACTATGATTTGTGTCACTGATTTGAGCCTCAGCCATAAAGCTGCACTTTTTATCAAGAATGTTTGTGAATATAACATTGCCCTGAAGACATATGGCCAATAAATAATTCAGAGTTATTTATCTTCCCTGCAGTTTTCTTATACGCCTACCACCTTTTAGTGTTTAGCTGTCCTACTACATTCTTTATAGCACTTCTAGAACAAAAATGTTTACTGACTGGCAGTAGACTATTGATTTCCAGTGCAATATCACAAAAATAAACTGTCCCCCCCACCAGTCTCCATCTGCCTTTCTCTCGTCTGCTACCAGCCCAGGAAAGCCTTAGTTTGAATTTTGAGTCCATAAAAATGTAGATTTTCAATTATTGATTCAAAAATCTTAGCAACGTGATTGAATTCCTTATTCCTTTTCTACCCCTCTCCCCCGTCCTCTTGTTTTCCTTCCATTTAGGATTCTCCTTAAGATGGTAAGGTGTTTAATGTTGCTGCTTTCTTCCATTTAGTGAGAAGTTTCCAGAGGATCCTTGCTGGTTCATTTGCCATAGGATTCTCTTATACTGCTCTAACAGACTTAATATTTTTTATGATTTGATGTCAGAGAAAGTCTATACATATTGCAAAAAATGTGTGATATCTGGGACTGGTTTTCTTTAATCTGAGCCTGAATATTTTCACTGTTGATTTGAGACTTTGCAAACAAAATCAAATCATAAATTGACAGGAAATTGTCACAATATTGCATTACTGTACAGAGCTTCATGTTTCCTACATGAGGCAAGACTCTAATCCTCACAGTTTGTAAGTAATCACAATTTTAGGAAAGTGTTTTGAAGTATTTTGAAGTTAAAAGTTGAATTTTTGATCTAAAATCTAAAACTAATTATACAAAAATAGAAGATATAAACAGTCAGCTTACCTATACCAGAAGTAAAAGACACATCTGTTGCCCTGAATTTTCTCTTGTAAAATAATATTGTCAAAATACCAGTGATTATCATCATTCTTGCACTGATGCAAATGTAAATCAATGCCAGTTTACAAAGCTGGACCAAAATACTTTCTTTTCCCTTTGTCTATAATAAGAATATCAAATGCAATCAATTAGGCATTATTTCAAAACCCACAAAAGTACTTGAAATAGTCAACTATTAAAAACCCGTACTGGATTTTCCTCTTTGAGATAATTTAGCAGCTGTGCAGTTCTTCCAGAATTCAATTTGTATAGATGAATGTTGGGGGGAGTTGGACTTGCTTTCTTTTCATCCCTTGCCAGGTTGGGGGGCAATTTTATCTTAAAAAACCAAGCATAGGGTCATTTTATTTTTTCCTTAGCAATCTTTCAGCTAAGAAAAATATACAAAGCTTTGTAAGTTTCATATGTTGGAGATAGGTCTATCTATCCTCCTATCCCAGAATGCTTGCTTATAAGCAGAAGATGTTGGTTTACAGGTAAGTGTTGCATCTCAGTGAAGAAAAGCAGTTTTGTAATATGCCTCTATTATGGGGAAAAGACATGTTTGTTTTGGACATGACATCTTAAATAAAGCTGCTGAAAGCTAGTTCCTATATTGGACATGTTTTAATCTTTAAGAACAAATCCGTAGAGATACCAGATTTTTTTTCAGACAGCCACTTACTAGATGAGGCTAAAGCCCTCAGTCTTTCTTCCCTACACTGTCCCATCCCTACTAATTCCACTGTTAATCCCATTATTTTCTGCCCAGCTATAGGATAAAAGATGATGGTAAGTCTGAGGAAGTAAATATAGCATCACATTACTCTATGCTTCTCTGCATGTACTGCATGTCATGATCCCTCAGTATTCCCAGATAAAGAAAAGGTCTTTGCTGGTAGGTTACAGTCACCTCTGGATTTTAAAAGGATAAAAAAGTCATCTTTTTCAGTGTCCCTACATAAACACATTTTGCAACAGGAGTGGTAATGTCCTGAGCCAGATTCAGCTCTAGCTGTGCTTTAGCTTTCTTAACCTGATCTTTTCTTGCACAAACAATTTATTTGTATTCATCCCAGGCTACCTGTCCTTGCTTCCACTCTCTGTAGGCTTTCTTCTTGTGCCTAAGCATGTCCAGGAACTCTCCATTCATTCATGCAGGCCTCCTGGCATTTTTACTTGCCTTTGTCTTTTTTGGGATGCATTGCTCCTGGGCCTGAAGGAGGTGATCCTTGAACACTGACAAGCTTTCCCAGGCCCCCCTTCCTTCCAGAGTTTTTTCCCATGGCATCCTGCCAAGGAGGTCCCTGAAGAGATTCAAGTCTGCTCTTATGAAGTCCAGAGAAGTGAGTTTGCTGTGTACCCTCCTTGATGACTTGAGGATCTTAAAATCTGCCATTTCATGGTTGCTGCAGACAAGGCTACCCTTAGCTTGACTTCACTCACCAGCCCCTCCTTGTTGGTGAAGACTAGGTCTAGAATAGCAGCTTTTCTTGTGGGTTCCTCTACCACTTCGAGGAGGAAGTTATCATGAATGCATTCCAGGAACCTCTTAGCTTGCTGGTGCTCTGCACTGTTTTCCTTCCAACAGATGTCAGGGTGGTTGAAGTCCCCCATGAGTACCAGGGCTTGTGAATATGAAGCTTCTCTTATTTGTTTGTAAAGGGCCTTATCTTCTTCACCTTCCTGACCAGGAGGTCTGTAGCAAACTCCTACTATGCTGTCCCCTTCCCATGCCTTCCCTTTAACCTTTACCCATAAGCTCTCTGTTTTAGCACTGCATATCCACAGGTGGAGCTCCATAAATTCTAGTTTGTCATTGATGTGGAAGGCAACATCTCCTTCCCTTCTCCCCTTCCTGTGCCTCCTGAAGAATCTGTAACCAGATGCTCCAATCATGAGATCCATCCCCCCATGTCTCAGTGATGCCAATAACATCATAACCCTGTAGCCTTGCACATATTCGCAATTCTTCCTGTTTGCTCTCCATGCTCCTTGCGTCAGTGTAGAGGCATTTCAGTTGTGCCTCTGTTGGAGCTGACTTACCCTCTGATTTTCCCTTACCCTGTTCTTTGGACACTCTTGTCTCAGTCTGTACTTGGACCTGTCCACACTCAGACACCTCTGTAGCTATCAGCCTATCTGTACCCCTCATCTTATCACTACCATATGGATTATCACTTGATGTTTCCCTGTTGGCAGCTACTACCTGAAATGGATCTGGCTCATCTCTGCAAAACTTCGGCTCCATTATTTTGCCCCCAGGATGCTTCTGGGCAGAAGGTTGAGAGCCCTTACTAATCCCCCGTTGCTCCCACACTGATCTGTCCTCTCACACCTTGCCACATGAAGTGTGATGACTTTGTCCCCCTCCCCCTTCAAATCCCATTTAAAGCTCTGTCATCTAGCTC
Source organism: Psilopogon haemacephalus (assembly GCA_013396835.1). Classification (NCBI taxonomy): domain Eukaryota; kingdom Metazoa; phylum Chordata; class Aves; order Piciformes; family Megalaimidae; genus Psilopogon; species Psilopogon haemacephalus. The sequence goes on from VWZI01023510.1 coordinate 193,852, forward strand.
CTTAATGGAGCATTAGTGCAGTTTATGCTGTTTCACGTTTTGTTCAAGGCCTTTTGGAGCCAGTGATATTTTCACTGACATCTGTAGAGCCAGCATGCTACTGTTTTTAATATTACCCACATAAGCTATTTGCAAAGGAGTACTAAGATCTGAATCTTTTGGCATTATTGCCTTATTAAATACACAACTTTGCACCCTGCTGACTGCCAAAATATTCAGGTCAATTAACAAAAAGATGGTATTCCACCACAAAATGGAGAGAATAGATACTAACTCGAATAAAAGTCCATTTTGTTTCTTAACAGCTTTTAAAAATGTGACCTGATTACCACATAAAAATGGAAGAAAAAAAAAGAATGACTGCTCAGCTGCCTCCTCCTGGAGATGCTGACCCCCCTAATCTAATGGCTTCCAAGGAAACAAGGTTTTAAAACAGATTTCTGGCTGAAAACAAGGATGTTGTGTTTCAGCAAATTCACAACTGGTAAGTTACATTGATACTCAAAAACTGTATTTGTAAGAGAACTCCTAATATCTTTCAGCGTCTCAGATGCTGCAGCAAAGGCAATTTCCATTTCTTGGGCAGAGGAACAAACTGTATACAGATAAATAATTATTGCCTTTGGGGTTTTTTGAATATTGCAAAAGGAATGACAGATAGCATAGTCACTCTGTAAAGCAATCCATTTCTATTTTACATGTTGCAAAGGAATCTGAAATGTAGTATTTATATTTTTGAACACCAGAGATAATTTTACCTATTTGAAATACCATTAAGAGAGCCAGACAGAGACTGGAAACCAAAGTAAAGTTTCGATTTAAGG
>VWZI01023510.1:194708-224721 GCA_013396835.1 Psilopogon haemacephalus
AAAAAAAAAAAAAAGAAAAAAGAAAATTGTTTGGAAATTTAGCTCATATAGACACATAAAAGAATTGTCAATTCTTTCTTCAATTCCCAAAGAAAACATATCCAGCTCTTTTAGGCCTGTCTGCCTTTTGTTTTATAAATGTGTTTGCAGTTTCAAGTGGAAATTATTTAATTACACTGTTGTGAGGAGGAACTTTAATCTTGAAAGTTATCACTTATTTAGTTTCTGTGAAAGCCTTGTCAGAATATCTTTGAGTGAAAAGGACTTCATGAAGCCTTTATTGTAGCTTCAGAAGTTCAAAACTGTATTGTAATGCATTGACTTTATCAGTACTGTGCTAACATTACGTTGCAGAATGGGCAATTCTTCCCAGTCTCATGAGAAATAACTCTAACTCTCCTCCTTCCAACATGATTTTAAACTTCCAGTTCAGGAGAAGTATGGCTGTATTGGTTAAGAATTTTTCATCTGACTTACATTATGTTGAAGTTACATATATCAGAGGTGACCAAAATTTCTCATACCTGTGCTAAGGAAATCTGTGTAAAATTCAGTAACTGCCTACAGTCTTCTACACGGTGATGTATGAATGGCCTGTTGCAGAAGGCAGAGAGAACCCAGGCAAAAGTGAGTCGTCCCTCAGAATACACTCAGTTTTTAATCTGTACTCTTATCATTTCCAGTGTTTTCCAGCTTACTTGTTTTGCACCTTCCCTGTCCTTATGCATACACCATCTGGTTCTACAGTCAAGTGTGTCATTCTCTAAAGCAGCTACCAGAATGAAGAACATGATAACCATGCAGTGACACTACTGGACCACTCCATTCAACAAGATGAATTCTTAGTCTCAAGTCTTTGATTTCAGTACACTTGTTCCAAAAATTAACATGATCTATTGTACGTTTACACCTATAATCATCTTCATTTTCCTGATATTGTCTTTCCTTTGTTCAGACCTTCTAAATGAACTTCAAAAGGACTAACACTAGAAATCAATATCTCTCTGTAGCTATTAAGTAATGTAATTGCAAAATAATTTTATTCTTATAGTGCTTTCCACACTAGCTCTTCAATCACTATGGGTCTTTTGAAGTCTAATATTGATGTTTTAGCTTGGAGCAGAGGAGTCTAAGGGGTGACCTCATTAATGTTTATAAATATGTAAAGGGTTGAGTGCCAGCCTCTTCTCAGTGATGCCCAGTGAGAGGATAAGGGGCAATGGGTGGAAGTTGAGGCATAGAAGGTTCCATGTGAACCTGAGGAAGAATTCTGTCACTGTGAGGGTGACAGCACTGGAAGCAGCTGCCCAGGGACGTTATGGAGTCTCCCTCTCTGGAGATATTCAAGAACCACCTGGATGCATTCCAGTGTGATCTGGTATAGGTGACCCTACTCTGGCAGGGGGGACTAGACCAGATGATCTTTCAAAGTCCCTTCCAGCCTCTGACATGCGATCATTCTATGTTATGGCTTATAAATAAATGAGCTATATTGCTGTCATGTAGGCATAGTAGGTAGTAGAGCTCACTTGTTTAGCCTGCAGATTTTCAAAATAAAATGTAAATCTAAAGTAGTATAGGTCAACATTTTATAAAATAAAATTATCCCTCTAGTTCAAGATATCCTGTGATGTACAACACACACATTAGGGGCCTGACCCTGGTTGAAAAAATAGATGTGATCAAACCAAAAATCTGGGATAACCACTCAATTACCATTATACTGATGACTGTAAATTATAAATTAATGTTGTTATTATTATCAATCTTACAGCTATATCAAGCACACATGCATAGATGTATTCTTATACAGTAGAATCTAAAATATGTATTTTCTGATTTCCCCTGGAGTATAACATTCTTAACTGCTGAGTGAAGTTGTATTAATAGTATCATAGTAAGGCCAGTGTTAATATAGTTGCTTTCATTTTCAAATTTCACTGCAGAGTATTTATTAGTAGGTTATGGAAAAAAAAAAAAAAAAAAAAAAAACCAAAATTAAACACTTACCAAAATAAATAAGGAAAGTGCCTCTTGCATATATTACTTGCTCTCTTGCTCTATGATCAACAAAACTACTAATTTTAAAATTATTCCCTCGCTCATTATTCTGTAAAAGATTCCATGATGGATGTGGCCATTTAATCTTGACCTCAGGCCCTTCCTATCTACAGCTATTTGACCTAAGTTGATATTCAGTTAAAAATTAATAGGTGGGCTAAAAAACACTCAAATTTATGTATGCCAGTTTAGTTGCATATAAGTATTCCATTAATGTATACTTCAAATTCACATAGAATTTATCAGTGGAAAAGCATCCACATCGCAGCCAAGCACCCAAGACCTATGCGATATAGATAAGGAAGACAAGATCTATTGGTCTTGAAGGAAGAAATGTTTAAGAAGATCCTTGTTCCTTCACTGGTTTCCAGAGCCCAGGCCAAAAATATGGTTGTTATAAAGGAAATATATAGCTTGTGGTAATAAATTACTGCTTCTCCCTTACCCACAGAAATTCTCTTCTGAACATTTTGTGTCTGACAACTGCCTTGTTATTCAGGAGCCCACAAGAAAGTATAATCTACCTAGTGAGACAGCTCTCAAATTAGCAAATTCTGAAGTTTAAATTGTGGCCAGTCACTTCCAGATTTGCATTAAAAGCACAATGTGCATGCTGCCCTTCTCTGACAAGAGGGACTTTTTTCCTTCTTTTTTTTTTTTTTCCTCTTAGCAACATATACTGAAAAGAAAAAGATGTATTTCCTTTTACCCATTTATGAAATGGTTCAAAGAAAAAAAAAAGCCACCAATATTAGTGTTAGTAGTGCTATAATGCTGTGATGCTGTGAATGCTCACGCTATCACAGAAACATTCAGGTTGAAAAAGACCCTCAGCATGACCCAGTCAGACTGACAAGTCTGCTCTACAATGGTTCCCCCTAAACCACATCCCCAAGCACCACATCCAAATGACTTTTAAACACATCCAGGGTTGGTGACTCTACCACCTCCCTGGACAGCCTATTCCAATGCCTGACCCTACCCAGTCATAGCTTGAAGCTGTTCCCTCTTGCTCTATCGGTAATTATCTGTGAGAAGAGATCAGCACCAACCTCTCCACAATGTCCCTTCAGGTAGTTGTAGACAACAATGAGGTCTCCCCTCAGGCCCCTCTTTTTCAAACTGAACATCCTCAGCTTCTTCAGTCACTCCTCAAACTGTTCTTCAGGCCCTTCGCCAGCTTTGTTGCCCTCCTCTGCACTTGCTCCCGCACCTCAACATCTCTCTTGTACTGAGGTGCCCAAAACTGAACACAATAATCATAGTGTGGCCTCACCAAAGCTGAGTACAAGGGGATAATCACCTCCCTATTCCTGGACACAGCATTTTTCATAGAAGTCAGGATACTATTGGCTTTCTTGCCCACTTGGGCACACTGCTTCCTCATATTCAGCTGCTTAATGGTCACACTGTTAGCAAAATAATTTTAATGCTTTCTTCCCATGTTATCCTTTACTATTACTAGCTTCTGTCCTAACAAAAATGTAAGCTACAAGCATTCATCAAAACTAATATAAGGACAAGCTATCTAATTGCATTACCAATTTCTGTTATATAAGAAAGAAAAAAAAAAAGACATGATTAATTCTAATAAAACCTCTTCAGAGAGACTGAACTGCAGTGGAAGTTTATTAGTGACTATAAACATTTAACCATAAGGTTTCTTACTTTTCTGTACTGAGTGAAAAGTTTCCATAGCTTCATTAAACACAAGCAGCTGTATTGCACTTAGCATTTGATCACCCATTTCATCCCAGTGTTACCTCTTTACTTTAGGTTAGCACTTTACTCACCACTTGCAGAGCTAACTATCTCAGTAACTGCTAAATTTGCCACTTAAAAAAATAATAACACAAAACATCTCTGAAAAGTAAGCTGCTTGCAACATCCCAAAAGTAAAGCACTGAGGACTGGTAAAAAGATCTTCTCACTTTATCTGTCTCCCTGCATCTAATAAATACCTTCTCTTTACTACTTCAGTATTATCATTTTTGGTCTCACCTGTTTCTCTGTGAAAGGAAGCCTGCAAAAATGTAATCACCTCATTCATGTGCCAAGCACAGCCAATGCACTATTTTGCTACCCAGCTTTCATAGACTTCCAAAGAAACCCAGATTGCTTTTTCTTTCTAACTAAAAAGTTCCGTGTTTGGCTTCCCTTCCCTTTGTAGTTGCATTAACATGTAATTGCTCATTACACTTCAGTAATCATTTTTGTGGAACTGCATTACAAACAATTTTTGCCAACCTTTTAATGAGCCATTCACAGAGAGAGGCATGGCTGGTACATAGTAAGCCCTCAATTGTAGCAACTGAATATTCCACTGCATTCTCCCAGTCTTCCCCGGAAACAGGGTACTTGGTTTCTACACTTGCATAATTACACGGTTCTGATCATTTATTCCTATTGTAAAAAACAGTTTCAGGCCATTTCATTTCTTGTGTCACTCTCATTTTGCTCACTACCCATAATTAACAGTTTCTTAGCAGTCAAAAAACCATTTTATGATGATAGTTAAATTTAACAGTCAAAAGTTGGCATGATCACGATTCACATAGAAGAAAGTGGATCAGAAACTCTTATCTCCATTTCTGCTAGTGAGCCTGAAGCTACTAATACTTAGCAACATCATTGATTGGTTATATTTTTAAATTGAAATGCCATTGTTTGGCCAGCCTGTAGTACATTATTAATGCCTGGAGAATTTTTTTAACTCCCCAGATCAGTTCTGCAGCAATCAAACACAGTTACTGAAGAAATAAAAAAAATACTTTGAGGCACTGAAGAGAACAAGCAGACCTCAAAAAACCACAAACTTCCTGGAACCTCTTTAGGCAGTAACAAATTTCACTGTTTCCCACATTACATACTGTGAAGAAAAGTCCAGATGCAGTCATGGGAAAAAAAAAAAAATCAAAACACACCTAAGAAAATAAATACTAGAAAAGCTGAAAGGCACAGCAGTTAAAGCTCAGTAGAATTTCTCTTGGCTAGAGAGACTGTGTTCTGTAAAGCATGGTTAAACTTACAATATAAAGAGACCCCAGAAGCAAAGAAAATATGCACAGCAGTTTGAGAAGAAAATAAAAGAAGTTTGCTTTCTGATTTTCTTTCTGATTGCAGCTATCCCTTGTGTCAAATTATTCTTTTGTCCTTCATCAAAGGCATGCCTCAGGTCTCAGGCCTTCCCAGAAGTGACAGGCTTGTAAGTAAAGAAAGTCGGGCTGTGTTGGACAATATTTTTCACAGTTTTCTATCTAAAAACAGTCAGAAATTCAAGACATGGGAAGGCAATAATTAGTTTCACTGGTATGTGGCAGTGTGCTGTTGATACACACACCCCAAATTAAATTATTCCAGCATTACCCAAATTTCTACCTTGCTGTGTTTCCTTATCTACATCATCTTTTGGGGGAGAAAGATCTCACCAACCTACAGCGCTCTCAAGCTTCTAAAATTAAATCTTTACCAAGCTTATCCAAATCTCTAAAAGGACCTATAGAGGCAGCAGTACTTTCACCTGAGACTTGTTCAGTGCATTACCATCCATTCCTTTTTCCTGTGACTGTGCAAAGCCTGCCCTACTTTTAAGAATCCTTTTGAAGTGGCAAATTAGTTTTATAGTGGGTTTGCTGTGGCAACACCCTGCATGCAGCACTATTGATTCTGCCTTCTTATTCAGTTCTTCTTGCTAGCCTTTGTAAATTCAGGAGAGTTACCATCCTGGAGGAAGTCTAATCCAGTTTGAAGTTCAGTACTGAAGGCATAAACTGGGCTATTTTCACAATTCTTTGATTCCAGTCAAAGTGGTTTATGTATTTCAGTTCATGCTAGTTTAACCAAAATGCCTAGAAAGTCGCTGCACAGTCACACTGTGAGAATGGGTATTGTCTAAACCTTATTTTTACTTGGTTTGTCACCTCAGTGCATTTCCTTGGACTTCTCAGTGTTATTTCAGTATTTATGAGCAGCCTATGAGCTAAAAGCTATTTAATTTGCAGAACAGCCCACCAGGAAGCAGAAATAAAATGCTGATTAGGGTATATTGTAGGTCTTAGACATAGGACTGTGAGTAAAAGGGCTGAAAGGAACAAGAACTAAAGCTCTGACAAATGCATGGTGGAAAACTAAACTGCCTGCATGTGAGCCCTGGAGATCACAGGCTTGTGGTGATCACACTGCAGGCTGACTGCACAAAATCAGGTGTTGCTCATGTGGTGCACAGATAGAAACTGAGCAGACCTTGCATTCTCCCGTCCTTCAGAAAATGTGTGTGGAGGTTTTCAGGAAAATGATGGTCTAAATGAACAGTCCTGACCTCTTACATTAAAAATTATGTATGCAGACACACTCTAAGTTTAAGAAAAGCACAGAGCTTTCCTCCTCCTTAAGCATTTACAGGTGCTTACTGATGGACACGTTACTGGTTTTCCATTTTCTCCCTACTTGTGTTCCTTTTGTGTCTTATCAGCTACTTTAATTCTAATAATTCATTACAGTGATGTTAGTCAAAGATTCTAGCAAGTTAGGACCAGGGAGGAAATATTAAAAATTAAGAAATATCACTTAATAAAAATGTATTACTATTGTTCCTGACAAGCCTGCTGCCCTGCTCCTCAAGACCTTCCACATTCTGCGATGTATAATTATTGCCAGATAGCTCCAGTCACTAACCTAGTCATTCTGGGCAATGCAACCTCCACTTGTCAGAGCATCCCTTTTCAGCAATTTGTTGTCTGTCTTGAAGGTTGTTAGACAGTGCTTATGACAGGGCTGAACAATCAGGCAGAGAATGAAATTACTTTCTCCTGTTGCAGCCCTTCAGTACTAAGTGCTCTTAAACCCTTTAAATGTAAGAAAATTGTTTTTTCCTTTCCTATTTAGTCTCTGCCATGCTATAAACACATGAGAGACCATGCAGAAGATTCAAGGCCTTCATGCTTAATAGGCAAGAAACAAATTTGCTTGAAAGATGCTTTTATAAAACATATCTGAAAACTCTTTCATTTAAAAATGTTATTAACAGTTTAATTAGTTTATTATGCAACCTTTTGAGAAACCTAAGAAAATGAGCTACCCTGTTTTTCTTTGAATTTCAGATACTGTTGGAGTCCTTTCCTGTGGAGTCACAAAGGCTCATACCTACAACAATCTGTCACCAAATCTGTCACTGAGAACAGGCATGAAAATAACTGGCTGTATTTTCAGCTGGTGTAAGGAATAGACAGAGGTACTGGAAAAGGCTTGTTTCCTCATTGGGGAAGATACCAGAGACTTTGCCAGGAAAGTAGTGACAACTTTCTGAATAAGAAAAGGAAAAAGAGAGAAAAAAAAAAAAAAAACAACAAACAACAAACCCACCAAACACAAAAACAAAAAAAAGCAACCCACACAAAACCTCCACAACAGAACAAAATTATCTGTTTTTTAAAGAGATGAAAGGGAAGGAGATCACAGTTTGATCTAGATTCCATACAAAATGCCACAAAGATAAGGAAACTGAAGAGCTGAAAACAGTTTAAATGCAGGTTTTTTTTTTCCTCTATTGTGTTATTTGGAGTTTAGAGACAAGACAAATTTGATCACATTTTGTGTTTGAACAGGCGACTAGTGCAACTGCAATTATTTCTTAAAACCTGAGCCTGGTCTCAGTACAAGATACATGTTATTACTATGTTGAAAATACTTTTCATCACAAGAAGTACTTTTAGACTACCTTGCCTTTCCTTAAATCCTCTGAGAAGTCATTTAAATGCAGTTTTCTTCCCTTTTAATATTGACAACTGTGTTCCAAGAACTCCAGGTTGTAGAAACCCCTAGGTTTCTTCTGTCATTTAGAATAAAATGGAAATACGTTGTCTGACACTATCATTTTCATGATGCAATCTCATACCTTTTTCATCAGTTTCTCTATTTTAAGCATTGGAAATTCTACGTAGAAAATTTCCTCTGCTTCATGCACAGCTCAGTTTAATCAAAAGTCCAATTTTCTATCAAAACCAGTTTGATTGGAAAAAAAAAATGGCCAGTATTTCAACAGTCAGAATTTATATCACAAGAAAAAAGTTTCTGGCCAGCACTTTCAGAGTAAAGTGTTATCTACTGAACAGGATAAGCCTTCTCAGTTGCATTTCTTCATAGCAGCTGAGGCTGAAAGCTTTGAAAAATATTACAGCGCAGAACTCTCCTCTGATAAGTGCATTGCAAGGGAATAACATTTATATCTACTATAGAATTGTTTCAATGTTGCAGAAATACTGAATTGCATATGCCATTGCACAGAGCTGATAGGCTTATACTACACTTGTATTTCAGGGATTCATCAGCATGACTTAATGATGTGTAGCCTCAGAGAAAAAGAAAAGGGAAGGGCATGGTACAGATTCAGATACAGAGTTAACTTGTTCAACAGTGCAAAACAGCATAGTGAAAATAAACCAAATCTACCCTTGAACACACAGAAAAAGGACTCATTTCTGGAGCTATGAGTTTGTCTATGTCTAGTGCATATCAGGGGCTAAACTGCAGCAGTTACTCTATCACCTGATGACCTCTACACAGCAGAGAGTGGGAATCAGGAAAAGGAGAAAAGGCTCACAAGTTGAAGTGAAAACGGATTTAAGGAAATGCCACTATCAGTACGAGTTATATAAAGCTATACTCAGCCCAGCAGAATTGCAGCAGTCACCATATCCAGGAAGGCAATCTTCAAGAGCAGGAAATGGAAGCAAAGTAGGCTGAGGAGAAGGCCAAGAAGCAGACTGTGTAAGAAAGCTCCTTTCTTCTCACCAAACTTCCTCCTTTATACCATTTAATGCTCATGGTATGGGATATACCTGTGAGTCAATTCAGACTTGCTAGTGGCCTGCAGCTCATAGCCAGCCTGTCATTCAGTCCCAGCAAAAGCAGGACAGCCTTCTAGTCTACTTTTCTCTCCCCTAATAGTCTCTTAATCCTCAGTCTCTCTTATGAGCTAAAAAAATCGTTAAATTAATTTGAATTCTTCTAATTTATTTTCTAATCCAGAGATCACTATTTCATATGCAACCCTTTCAGCAAGTCCTGCACTGCCTCTTTCTTTCTTGCCTCCAAAGAATTCTCCTCAAGCAAATTTACTAAGCCACATGCTTGGCATTCTCATAACAATATGTAATTTCAAGTGCATTTTAAATTAATATTGTTGCTCAGATGGCTTTGTTCCAAATACAAGTAATTTTTATTGCTCTTTATTGGCCAAAATCAAGAGCTTTGCAGTTAATTTATAGAATTATTCTGAAAGAATCTCTCTCCTTTGTTGCAACGTGACAGATCTTGAACTCTAATGCACAGTGAAAAATAGTGAGTTCAGGCTGAAGTTAAGGCTAACAAAAAAAACATTGAAATTAGATTTAAAACTGTATATCAGACTGGGAAATTGTGTTAGCTGTTTTAAAACAAATGTTTTTTCTTTACTACTTTCCATAATGTCTTGAGATTTTTAACTGGCTGTTAAAAATTCATAGCTTGGTGGTAAAACTCAGAATTACAATGATAAAGGTCATATTTATGGCCATGGTGTGGAGCTGTACATTTCTCATAAAACCTCCTCATTTACTCTAAAAAGTGGATAAGAGATAAGGGGGAGAGGGAAGGAAAAGAGAGAGACTAGTGTGATTTTCTTTACATATTGATATAAAATAAAAACTTATCTATGGCTCTTAAATGAGAATTTAAGAATGTCTATTAAGAATGCCTGTTGAAAGATGCAATGTAGTTATTAATCCCCATGTATCCTTTATTGTCCAGTCAATCATTGCTTAACATTCTATGAAAGAAAAAATATTAGATTTCAAGCTTACAGAGACTTACAGAATCTTAGCTATAAAGGGACATAAATCTTGCAACAGAGAAAGGAATATTTTAACGGAAACAAATATATCAAAGATTTAGCGAAAATGCAGACTTCAGAGAGTTTTCACTCAATTCAATTATCCCAGTTCTGAATATTTATAACAATTCCCTATATTTTTATTGTTTGTTTTTAACATGAATGATATTTTATGGCAGCATTTTTAAGTCAACATCATTGACCTGACTGTGGTCATATTGATTTCAACATTAAAATTGGAACTGCCACCTGTGACAACAAGGTTAGGTCAAATAGAGTGTCCCTGAGTTTCATACATTTGAAGTTTAATTTATCCCATATATCTTTAGTGAAGAAGATGAAACTGTCAAGATGTGATTCAAGGTTATTTGAGTCTCTGCAGCTTTTGTAAAATTATTTACAGCTCATTGTATAATCTCACATTATGCTGCAGGCAAGCAACAGTTCCTTCTGAATCATGTGACACTAGAGCTCAGATTTCCATTAGGTTCTTCTAATGTACTGTTGGGGTGATTTGCTCAGCTACAGGTCAGTGGCTGGGCAGGGTGTTGTTAAGACCAACACAGCTAATTTCTCTAATGACTATAAATGTTGTCCATCATACTTTTGAGTTATATAGTCTTATGGTTATGGTCCCTTAACTCTAGGAAACAGCCACAACAAAGAGACCACAGAAGAGGGCAATATCTTTCTTTAGTTAAGGGTACAAAAATATGGAGAATTCTGCTTTCAGACAAAATACAGTGCCAGCAAGTTAGAAATTTTGGAAAAACGGTTGTGAAATGTGGAAGCAAAGCCAGGAAATTACTAGATGGCACAGGAAACCACATTCAGCTATCACAGGGTTATGCCACACACTGCCTTGCCTGTCTCCATTTATTCCACCAGACTAAGCCTTGTTCACATAGTCACCTCTGAAACAGTTGGGTCCAACAAGCTCATAAAGGTTCTTTTCTCAAGATAGACACAGTTTTAGCAACATTGCTAGTTAAACAGTTACTCACTGTTTTTACTGATCTTGATAGCAAACCCATTAAGGAATACCTGCATCATAGACAAAAGCTTCTGGTCTGACTTTCACCTGTGCTGGGTGTGCAGTCTGCACAAGAGGCCACGTTAAGATTTTAATGGTTTTCACACAAGCTTGAGAATGGGGTAAAGGTAAAACAGGAGAACTCAGTGTTGCATTACTTGCAAGTTAACCAAAGCAGGTGGTGTTACTAGGACTACCTGAGCAAATGAACTTAGTTTGTAGGACTGCAAGTTCAGACTGGCCTTTGGGTTTTGCTCACTGATGGACATAGCACTCATTGCTTCAGATATTAGTGTCCACACTATAGAGCAGACATATTTATCTGTAATTATGTAAAATCATCACTTTACAGAGGAGCAGCTAATATCTACTGGAAATCCACTGAATGTACATTAAGTTTTCAAAAATTAGGAAACAGAAGCAGGGACAGTCACTGGATCATAAATTGAGCTGTATTCCAAAGACAGTTTGGTATAAAAGGGTTGTGTTTGTAACATACTAATTTAATTCTAATTTACCCTATTAATTTAAATGGGCTTACAAAACAGTCATGAGACTTTTTCTTTCCTCAAAAACTTTGAATTAAATCATTATAGTCTCTTGATCCTGATATGCCACTGAATACCCTCATTATGGATTTCAGACTTGATGTGGTTTCACCCACAATCATGGACTCGCTTCTTAAGCAAATTGGAACAGAAGAGTATAACTTTAAAGTATAGAAATGGAAATGCTCATATCTACTGGAGCCAGGATGGGAGAAGAAATCAGTTAAAGGAGTGGTTCCTGAACAGCATCAGACAATGTTTAGTAAATACCACATTACAGGACTGGCCATCCAGCCAATATGTAGCCCAGCAGAAGATATACCCATCCAAGCCACGAGCAGTTTCTGCTGCAGGAAACAGTGTTAAAGGCTTTAGTAAAGTCAAGGTACAACACATGGAGAGCCTTCCTTTCATCCATTAAGTGGGTTACCTTCTGAAAGCCCAAAAGCTCAAGGGTCTCTAGATACTAGCTACCATTAAAGCTCTAGCTTAAGTATCCCAAGGAGAAGGAACCCGTTACTCTTGCCCTGCCCTTTCCCTTATAACTTCAGTTTTTCCCTCCTGAGGCACTAATGAGCTCCAGCTGTGTCACAGGCATGCAGACTAAGTCCTGTATTCCTGAGCTCGACCATCATAGCTTGCTGAATCAATACATCTCTGCAGAGCCACTGGGTCTGTTATGAGCAGGCTGCCCTCGTTTATAAATTGCCTTCTTATCTCTAATTGAATATACACCACATGTGTAATGCCTGTAATAATTATTACCTTTTAAATGGATTGCAATTGACAGGAAGTGTACGAAGTGTTCCAGTTCTCTACACAGCTATTTTCTGTGTTTAGTAGGAAAAGCTGAAGGCTAGAAACATGCTAGATGCATTGTTTGAACAGATGTACTGTAAGATCTTATGGAACCCTGAAGAACAGTATAATGCTTTAAAAGAAATCTACAGCTGCTGACTGTATGTGTTTAACAAGAAGAATCATAACAACACAAGAAAATCTTGATTTCTGCAAAGGGAATTATACTACCACATCTTTCAATCTGAATTTCCTAACAAAACCCTTCATTATCTGCCTGATGTTCCTGATTACTTAACCATGCTAAAATGTTAATCTGCAGTCTCTACAGTGCACATTAATCTGCAGTCTCTTGAATTTACTTGGAAATTGCTATATTTTCTCTCTTTTAGCTGTGAGCTGCATGATAGATAGTAAATGGCTAGGAAATACTTTTTACAAATAACCTGATAACAGGAGATTTTAATAAGTCTGATCTATCAGTATATATAACTGATATATTCATAATTATCTGCATACATTATGATTTATATCAGTAATTAGCTGCTATCCTCTCCATAACACTCAGATACACATACAGAAATGTAGCAAGAATATTCAGTTCTGTACTTCACTCTTTAATCCCCATTTTACCTCTGCTTTTGCAAATCTACTTTAATGATTCCTTAAACTGAGAATATGCAGATTTACCCTGGCCTCATTAGTTTCCATCAAGCATGTATCACTTTGTCATCGGCGTTCTGTGTGGAACACCATATTCCATCATCTTATACACTCCCCCACATAAGAATAAAAGTAGTATTTTAGACCTATGAAAAAGAGAACTTCTCCTGAAAAACAAAAGAAAACAACTTTCCTTCATTTTGCTTAAGCACAGGAACTGGAAAATGCACATACTCAAATGCAATCCATATCCTGAAGAAATCCAGAATTGTAGGGGCAGAACAAAACGATGTAGTTTTTGATGTTGGTAGACTAAGGAGCATGATGCCATATTCAAACTAGTTTCCAAAAATGGTTTCATTAAAGTTTTTACAACCTGTCAAACATTAAACCTTTTCCTTAAACATTAATAAAGTTCTTTGGTTGTTAAGGTTATAGTTTACTCTTTACAGCACAGTGGCAGATGCCGGAAGTTAGATAACATACTAATTGGAATTGGAGGCAATAGGCCAAAATCTCATCAACATATGGAGAAATGAGTAATGAAATTCCAAACCGAGAGACAGGATGTACTTCCTTTGAGAGGTGCCCTCTATCACAAGATGCTCTTGTGTCTTCATCTGTGTGGTGGAGTCTAACTCCAGAGACTATCCAAGCCACTGCAGAATCAAAAACTGGTTTATCGTAGTATGCAGTGTACAGAATCACAAAATGCACTGGGTTGGAAGGGACCACTAGAGGTCATTTAGTCCAATCCCCCTGTGGTAAGCAGGGACATCCCTATGCAGATGAGGTTGCTCAGAGCCCCATCAAGACTGATCTTGAATGTCTCCAGGGATTGGGCCTCTATCACCTCCCCACAGAATCACAGAATTCAGTGTGTCGGAAGGGAATTCAAAAGGTCATCCAGTCCAATCCCAATAGGGGTTCTATTCTGTTGGTTTTAGCCAGAGTCACATTATAGCCAGATACAAACCTGCCCCACTGAGATTAAGTGTGAAATTATCATTTAGATTCAGATATACACAGCCTCACTTTGTGTTTGTTTACATTCACATTGATGCCAAGATTTTTCACATTTCAGTCTTTGCATCCTAACAGCATCCAGCTGCTGTAACTTTCATAGTTTTGACATTATTAATCGTTGCCATGTTTGTGCTTAATACTACATACTCATTTCCACCAGCCTTTGCATTTACTATTAGTGTACACAGACACATAAACACCAGAACATACACACACTCTATGCTATGTAAAAAATATCAACAGCACTGACACTTTCCTCTAAGTTAATTTTCTCCAGTTATCCTTCATCTGCAATTTTTAAATGGCATACAAGGGCAGGGTATTTAGACAGACCTTCACCACAAGCAATTATTTATTCACTGTGGAAGTTACCAAGGTTGCAGCCACTTCAAAGCCAGTTTGTATTTGATGACAGCTTGCTTGTGCTTTATCTACAAGATGGTCTTTTGCAGTGTTTTCAGAAAGTATGACACCAGTGAGTATTTGACATTTTCTGTATCTAAGAAACTGGACGTTTCACACTTAACGTTGAAGCAAATCCTCCCTTCAGTCTATGTCTTATTTATCTCATCTGCATACGTTCTGCTCTCTAGAGGATGTTAGTTCAGAAAAAAACACACTGATGAACAGAAATAAATGTGAAGTATAAAAACATACATGCTGTTCACATTTCTTGTTTTTTTTTTGCCGAAATGACTTATCAATTCTTGAATAGTTGCCTACATTAAGAGGCAAGAAAACTGTCAAAGGATGACTGTAGGCACCACAGAATTACAGAATCATAGAATGGTTTGGGTTGGAAGGGACCTCCAGAGATCATCTAGTCCAAGCTTCCTGCAGCCCGCAGGGACATCCTCCACTGAATCAGGTTACTTAGAGCCTTCTTGAGCCTCACCTTGAATATCTCCAAGGGTGGGGCGGGGCCTCAACTACCTCCCTGGGCAACCTGTTCCAGTGTTTCACCATCCTCATGGTAAAGAATTTGTATCTAACAACCCATCTCAATTTACTCTTGTCTAGTCTGAAACCATTGCCCCTCATCCTATCACTACAGGCCACTGTGAACAGTCTCTCTAAATCCTTCCCTTTCAGGTACTGCAAGGAGACTATTAGGTCTCCCTGGAGCCTGAACAACCTCAGCGTGTCCTTGTAGAAGAAGTATTCCAGCCCACTGATCATTTTTGTGGCCCTTCTCTGTATGCACTCTATTAGGTCCATGTCCTTCCTGTGTTGAGCACCCCAGAGCTGGATGCACTACTCCAGGTGGGGTCTTACCAGAGCAAAGTGGCAGAATAAACCAAAAGAATTTCACAAACACCCACCTTACACATAAAAAGCAGATGAGTAGGCCTAATAATCAAGCATTCTGTTTCAGAAACTGGTACTGGAATCAGAAGAATAATCACAAATACTGCCAAATACAACTCTAGGGCAGCACTCTCCCAGGGTGACATTGTTAAAGCTGGCTTGTGAGTAAAAGGTCTTTAGTAATAATAAATTGAACTTAATATCATCAGTATCTCATGCTATTCACCATTAGTTAGAGCAAGAACTAATCACAGAGGGGAGACGCTTTCATCAGGTTAGAAAGAGGTAAAATCTATTTTCCATTCCCCTCCAGTCTCTACAAACAGACATATCAAAACAGCATATATGTGGAGAATGATGAACAGGAAAAAATATGGCACTGAAAATGGGGGAGTTATTTACCCTGATTGTGTTGGTTTGAGCTAATTGGAGGATTTGAGTGAGAAATTAGACTATTGGCTGAGAGAGATAAACACAGTGTGTCACTTCATCGAGTTTTGCTGAGAAAGAAAAAAATTTGTTTTTAAGAACTGTTCTGAAAACAACCAGATTAGCAGAGGGCTTCTGACCGTTCAGCGCGGCAGCTGCTTCTCCTCTGTCCCCTTTGTCTCTCTGTCCTTTAGCTAATTCAGAGTAAAATTACTAAATCCTTCCTGACACTAATCTCTCTGACTGATCTACTTCAACTTATCTGCAGCATCAGCTGGTGGTGAGATAAGACGGGGGAAGGGGGGAAAGGTGGTAGGGGTGGTTTGGTTAACCTCTCTTGGGGATTTTGGTCTCCGGGAGGGGTGTGGTGTCTGTGTTACCTTTTCACTATATAACCGATATTTACAGATATATATCTTGTAAATATTTGCTTGTATATTGTGCATTGCTGTAAATATAAAGCTTCATTTATCAACTTCCAGTGTTTTCTGAGTCTTAGCCAGGGTTTACAAAAGGTGGGGGGGGCAGGTAACTGCTAAACCCACTACACTGGTTTACAGTTCTACATTCTTTGCACAGTGGTGGTTTTAGAGTGGAAAGAAAAGCATCAATACAGGAAGATAGAAGCTGCAGTATAATTTCTATAGAACAGATACAAAGACAGCAAATATTTGTCCTGCAGGATGTTGGGTTTCCAGTAAAATGGAAATCTTATAGTCATGAGCACCAGATAATGCTTTAGTCTTTATTCTTGCTGGAAAGAATGAAGAAAAGACATTAATTTTTTTTTTTTTGGTCTTCTTTATAGGTTCAAGGTGCACATATTGGTTACTAGTTCCTAACACATCAAAAACTAACTGAATTTCTTTCCAACTCACAAAACTTGGCAAAGAAAGAATTTTATAAACTCACTTTAAGAAATAATATAGAGAATATTTCCTCTCAGAAAATTGAAGTGGAATAAATTGCATTTGTTCTCCTTAGAAACTGAATTGATCACTTGAGGGTAGGAATGTGATAGCAAGTCACAGAAAAAAAAATAACCCAAAAACACTAAAGAAGGATAAAAAGAGGAAGATACTGGTTTTGTGTTTTGCTTCTGAAAAATCAGAAACAGCTCCTCTAATCTGAACACAAATGCAGAAACACAAAATATGTATTAGCTTATTGCCATTTAAAGACAATTAGATTACATTGATAATGTTACAATTTTACTTTGACCAGAATAGGAAAAGTCATGTTTTAAAGCATCCAAGCTGAAATCAGCTGTAGTAAAGCCACAAACCAGTTCTTCCTTGTGCTTATTTTTTTAACCATTGTTCCATAGAGCTCTTAATTGTCAGTGCTTCACGTCCTTGCTTCCACCCAGTTGGTGATTCACTGCCCCAGAAAGTTATGCCAGAAAGAGTAATCCTTACTGCGTAAACGCAAAATATTGCTGGCCTTCCCTTTCCCTTGGTGCAGCTGCTTGCTTTATTTCTTTTACCTGTTATACTCTCAGTTCTTTCTCAAGCCTTACAAATCTTTTAAACCTCCCAGCTCTATAGGGAAATAGAAAGTTACTTTGTACCTGCCATAAATCTCTTGGGGGGAAATTCATTGAATTTAGTAGCAAAGCCTACCAACAAAAAAAAAAAATGGCTGGAATTTTGCCCCAGGGCATAAAAGATTGTGTAAGAATCTCTCTCTGTCAGCATGTTGTAACTTTCCTATAAAATATTATTTGATATCAAAATCAGCATCATAAGTTTATATTCTATCATGAATTTTACTTTGTTGATTCTTTCATCTAAACAAGTTATTCTACAAATGAGGCATGTTACATTATAGCAGCATAAATGATTGAAGGCAAGGGTGTAAAATTCAAACCTTCTTTTCCTGATTTTGAAATCTCTAATCAGAAGGAAAAGATTAAATAAAGTCATTAAGCTATAATAAAGAGTACAACCTTATAAATATCCTTATACTCTGAATTCTCACTGCATTTTAATACAAAACAGTTAAGGAAAAGCAAAGCCATTTTCACTAACTATTGGTATATCAAAATCCTTGACTTAATGGAACATTTTTGACAGCTGTGTTCTAATTAAATAACATTACTCAAATATAATAAATTTTATGACCATCACAACATTCACTGCTTGGGATTTTAATATCTCTGTGATCTTCAAATCTCTTGTTAAAATTAAAATAATTTTTATGTCCTAGCTTCCTAGCTGCTGTTGGATTATTGAAACACTCCCTGATTTGATGCTAGGCAGGAATATATCATTGTAAAATGTAATCCTTAGACAAGTGCCAATCCTCTATGTTGCTAGCAAAATCAATGCAACTGGAGAAGTCTTGCAAGCACCTGCAAAAGGTAGATGGCATTCCTTCAGCAGATATTAAATCAAGGGGGAAAATGGAATACTGCTATCAATGAGATTATTGCTCCAGATTATGGTCCTGCTCTGGCAAGGGGTTGCACTCGAGGTCCCTTCCAACCCCTGACATCTTATGATCCTGTGAGTTCAATTCACTGAATTTTGCTAGAAATAAATTGCAGATATAATTCAACTTTTACCCGATATTCTCATACTAACATTACACTCAGTAAAGTAAAGAGCACTGTTTGCATTTCTGCCCTTACCCATTCCCTTGAGATGAAAAATGCTGTTTAAAATGTCAGGGTTTGAGAACTCTTGTATTTTCCATCACTGCAACCACAAGAGGACTGTGGCATACAATATGTTAATTTTCTCATTTTGATATTCCTTTAAAGAATTCTATATTTATTGCATGTGAGATTGGAACTTAGTGTGTCCCATCTTCCAGGTGCACCAATTACTTACGTAGATAATCTCTCTAGCACTTAGTGAAAATTTAAATATCTCCATAAAATGGATCAAGCTGCAAAATCCATTTTGGCATATCTTGTTCTGCTAATTGGCTTGAACTTAACTATGGGGGTGGAGGGAAAGAAGGATAAAAAAAAAAAAGAAAAGAAAAGGCTTCTTATATCTCACTCAAAAGATGAAATTATCACAGTCTTTAAATCATATAAAATTTTTCACTTGAGGTTAAATAAAACATGACATAAGATAAATGTAGTGGTTACAGTAAAGCTTAAGGTGTAGATAACGTGGATTGATTCCTTCCTCTGTCAGTGAGGGCTGAGCTGCAAGCTCTACTTTCCAAAAGAATGCCCTGGCTTAAAATTGGTCTTTTACACACCCCTCTAAGTATTTAAAGTGTCTGAGCAACAGAAAAACTAAGCATGTTTGGTGAATGATGGGGTTTTAAATACAAAAATATTATGTCAATTTCAATAGACTTTCTTTACATACATCTTTTGCACTATCTACTTTTTACAGAGAAAATCAACACAAAGCAAATACCAATTTGGTGGGGTTTTTAAAAATTAAAATCCTGCTCTCCAATCCGTTGACACTGGTGATTTATTACAAGCCTTACTTGAAAGCTAGGAGCAGATGTATAAACTTCATGGAGAGGTCACTAAATGACACCCTACAAATGAGGGGTTCCTATATACCTATATCTCTTGTTCCTATATATTTAAATGGTTACTAGCATAATTTTCTAACAGCCTTGGAGAAACTAAGAGCAGTATATAAGCAATGTAATGCCAATTTCACTTAAAGTACAAAGAGGTCGGTTGTCTGTGTGGGAGGCAAGGGAAGGGAATATATGGTTATAGAGAAAATATTTCCAAGAACTAGGGGTTTTAAAAATGTTATTTATTTAATTTAAGTAATCCCACTTGCAACTACATATATTCAAAATCAGGGAAATTTCAGAGAGGTGTTTAGGCAGTCCATGGAACAAAGCATGGACCTGTTTTATAGCCACTCAGAAGGATAATGTGTATGGCTCAGCTCTTCTCAGGAGTCCTCGTATGCTCCAGCAAATTATAAACTCCAAATAAACACCAATTCTCATTCGCATCAAAAGACCTCGTCACCTCATCTTTACAACAGTGACAGAAACATCTGTGTGAAAGGCATGACAATTTGGGAAAAGACTTCTATGGAATGTTTTTCAACATTTTTTTCAGAGATTTCTGTAGAATAAACAGATTTTTTTTTTTCCTGATGGGATTTATGCTGCACAACTGAAACTTAAGTGCTTAAATGAGTACCTCCATGGGCTCTGTATTACTGTTGAGCAAAACACAGAAATTGAAGAGACGCTAAATAAAACATGATGCTGAATAGAGGAATAAAAGTGAAGTCTGCAGAAGAACAGATAAATTTCACGCTATATCCACATGTATCATGGGCTGAGAAAAGACATTCAGATATCGCATCTTTTATGACAATAACTAGTCCTGAAACTATTTTGGGTTGGGTTTTGGTTTTGCTTTTTTGTTTGTTTTTTTTTTTTCTTTAAACCCAGAGTGAGAAATTTAAACAAGTTGCATCCCATGAATGAATGTCATATGAGTGATATACTTTCTATGAGAGCTAACTATATGGGGAGTAGTTAACAAGCAAACTTTACCATTGTAAGGAGATAAATCTTTCATAATAGATCATATCATGGCTGTGCCTGGAATAGGAATGACTCTAAGGAATAGCAATGTGTCTACTCTAAACTGGCTGTTGAAATAGCACTTGGATTTTTGCAGTGCAAAGAAAGGAAACCAGCCTGAACTTAATCTTCTAGCAAATAGGCAGTGCTCTGATTGTTAAAGATCAAAACACAAAGAAACTAGTGATAAGAAGGAGGGGAAATCAGCACAGTTCAGCACCAAAATTCACAGAGAAAGGGAGGGGGGAGAAGACAGAGATTTGGATTATATTTGCTCTTACAAACAAAATATTTGATATCCAGCAATGTGATTCAAGAATAGTCCTTGCCCATGGCAGGGAGGTTAGAACTAGATGATCCTTGTGGTCCCTTCCAACCCTGACTGATTCTATGATTCTATCATTCTAAGTGCAATAGACTGTAGCATTGGAGGTATATGACACCAATGATATGGCAGAAAAGTGTTATATACACTGTAAGCAAAGGCTAAGAAAACTAAGACACCTGTGCTGGTGGCACAAGAGACATTGTCCCAGTGAGTGAAGCAAGTATATATTGTTGATGTTGACTGGAAATATGTAACCAAGAATTACAGGGGGTTCTTCTTAGGAATCATTGGAAAACTTTGAAGTAGGAAACAGAGACTGGAAGCAAAAAGTTTAAGAGAAATGATGTCTTGAAAGCACTTCAGGCACGAGTAAAAGCATGAATTTCCTGTCGAAGATACTTTAGACCGTATACAGCAAAAGCAACGATATAGGAAAATATTTTCCTTCAAAAAATGGACATGAGCCTAAAAAGAAACTTCCATTTCAGAAACTGTGCTTCCAGATTCTACTTTACATTTAAGTTTTAAAAGATATTTTGTAAATGAAGAGTGAGATACCCAGCTTTAAAAGCTCTAAAGCATCTTTATCCTATCCTAACAACCAAAGTAGGCAGTTGTGGCTTCTCATAACAGTGCTATTCCCTCAAAAGATAGTTATATGGACACAAATACATACTTTTCAATATACACATATATATATAAACACATATTTATATGTGTGCAGATCCTGTCTTGACATCACTGATAATATTTCTTAAAGCATTAGAAAAATGGATCAGATAACATGCCCGCAAAGAAGTGGGGTCATATTTGCTTCCAGAATGGAAATACAAACATTTATCACAGTGATTTCTATGGTTTGCAAGATTTCATGCCTAGGTTTTTTGACAGGTACATTATTTCATTTAAATTTAATTTAAATATTTCAAGTCTACTAACTTCCAAATATTTCTTCTATTTGTTTGGATGTTGTTCAGCACTGCAGCACAGAATGAGGGCTATGGAATAGGTACTTGGGACAATTGATGGTGCTGCCATGGGATCCAAAATATCCTCCCACATACTACTGGATTTTATATCATTTTGCCTCTGAATTTTGTTTTAAATAATGATTCTGACAGGTCTCATTTTTTTCCTTTGTTAGATCTCAGTGCTTGTTATTGGATATTTATTTTTAGAAGCACAAATAAAAAAAAAAAAATACATAAGCCCACTGAGGATGAATAAATACCTCCACAGTAGCACTGCAAATAGTGACGTATGACTGGTTATAGACACAACAAATTTTGGCCCCAATCCTACATTGGGATTTTTTAGCATAGTCTCTGATCTCAGAAGTGATTTCAGAAGTCAAAAGAGACCTCTTTTTCCTCACCTCTTGCAATTATTTAGTAGCAATGACTGATTTCCCTCCCACACACACCACCCCACCACACACACACACCCCCCCCCACCACCCCGTGGTGTGGGTAAAAATTAAAATTTATTGTACTGGTCTTTTTGTAATGAGTTGCAAATGCAGTGAAGAACACCTCCTCAGGGTAAACAAATGATATGGCTTTGGTTGGTCTTTTCATGGAAGAAATCCTATCTTAGCCATGCATTTTAGGCTTATTTCCCAATACATTTAAATGTTATCTTAAATAGTTTGGTTTGAAATGTGTAGTTGATGATTTCCACGCAACACAAAGGAAGTTTTCATCTGTAGGATAATATTCATGCTAATAAAAGAGATCACGTTATATTTTAAAGGCAGGGGTTCTTAAAAGGCCATTTAAGCATCCCTTTTTTCTCTTGGCATTAGCATACCCATAGCCAGTACTGTAGTATGCATAGCCACTTGTTTTAATTAGCAGCCATTTCTCCGTTGAAATAGGTGCTGTTTATGTTACTTTCATCTAAGTTGTTCTGCATTCCAAGGGAACCTGGTGATAAACAGTTACAGATGAATCATGATTATGTTCTTCCTCTCTTAAATTTTTGAGTTCGTGAATGTTTTGACTGAGAATGTCATCTTCTGCTACATAGGACTCACACTATTCATGTTTCAAAACCATGTCTTCAACACTCTTTTTATAACTGCTGCATTTGTATCCTTTGCATTAAGGTAGTATACAACTGTGTAAATGTATTTATTATTTTAATATAGATTTCATATATACAAAGAATGTGAAAAATAACATGCCAACAAGCAAACAAAGCAGTGCTTCAAAAACTAAAAATCAGGGGGGTTATCAAGCCCAAAGGCAACCAACTCAATATGCTAAGCACACAGTCTTTTGACAGATGGCATTTTGCAGATCCAGTACAAGACAAATACCTTTAAACTAGAAGGGGAACTTTTGCCATTTGTTTGTAAGTGGGGTGAGAAGTTGGATGTGGATTTGAACCGATCTGTGGGGATAGTTGCCTGTCCTTTTTGACCGCTCAGAGTCAGAGGGCCCATCCAAACCATAGCACTACCTCCAGACAGATAACCATGTCCTGAGCTGCATAAAGAGAAGTATGGCCAGCAGGGCAAGGGAGAGGATTCTCCCCTTTTACTCTGCTCTCATCAGACCCCACCTGAAGTACTGTGTGCAGTTCTGGAGCCCCCAGCACAAGAAGGACATGGAACTGTTGGAGCAAGTCCAAAGGATGGCCAAAAAGATGATCAGAGGGCTGGAGCCACTCTGCTAGGAGGACAGGCTGAGAGAGTTGGGGTTCTGCAGCCTGGAGAAGAGAAGGCTTCGAGGAGACCTTATAGTAGCCTTCCAGTATCTGAAGGGGGCCTACAGGAAGGCTGGGAAGGGACTTTTCACAAGGTCTTGTTATGACAGGACGAGGGGTAATGGGTATAAACTGGCAGAGGGGAGATTTAAATGGGATGTTAGGAGAAAGTTCTTCACAGTGAGGGTGGTGAGACACTGGAACAGGTTGCCCAGGGAGGTTGTGTCTGCTCCCTTCCTGGAGGTGTTCAAGGCCAGGTTGGATGAGGCCTTGAGTGACCTGATCTAGTGGGAGGTGTCCCTGCGTATGGCAGGGGGTTGGAACTGGATGATCTTTAAGGTCTCTTCCAACCTAAACCATTCTATGATCCTATATGTACCGTAAACAGAACTGCCCCAAAGCTATCAAAGTGATACCAGGTCCTTAGAACACAAACAGTTCTGCATCGCACAAATCCTTCCTTCTTTGTATTTGACATCTCTAGTGCACATTGATTTATTGACACCATGTCAAACAATAGACTGATAAGAAAAAGATTCTTCCTTTACTTCTGCCATGTTTTCTCAACATCAGTTGGTCACGTGTACAGCGGTATTGATTTTTTTGCGCTGACAATTTGCAAAATCATTCATGTTTTTGTACTTTGCTTATCACTTTTTGATGGACTGCAATATCTTTGAAGGTTGGGATCATGTTGTTTACTTGCAGTATGTTTTTATATGTAGTATTCAAATTAATAATAACTTCATCACAGTTCCCTTGGCTACATGTTGGGTTACATGGCAAAGAGGACCCCAAGAGACTATGGCACTCCACCAGCACAACTAGGCAAGTACAGTGTTGTGCCCTGCAGTGCTAGCATAGGAAGGCAGCAGAGCATGGGAGCTACACTCAGCACCTCAGATGGGGACTTTGCTTCAAAGCACTGCAGGGACCCAATCCTATCATTTTCTCCCACTAAGAGTCAAAAGACTGAAACAGGATTGCACTGAATGGGTGAGCATAGGGCATGTGAAGCACCCACTGTAAGACATGTTTTCCCAACTCCATAGAAGCTTTAGGCAGCTCATGGCCCAGCAGATATTGTACTTACAGACATTCCCACTCATGTCTTTCTTCTATTCTACAGTTCACACCACATCTCAGATTCAGATCAGAAGTGCAATAACTGAGCCTGAAGAGTCACAAGAGAAGGGGAGGATGGAACCTGCTAAAAGCATATGTAAGGAGCTCAGATTGTTCCTCTTTTTTTTTTTAACCTGAAATGGCCTAATGTTTCTAATTAACTTTTGTGATCATTCCAGAGAGGAGTAATAGAGAACTCTTTTTGAAATAACTCCAGAAAAAGGAAGAATTTTTTTAAAAAGGGAAAAAAAAATAAAAGGTAAACAGTGATGGATATGAACAATATGAATTATCAGGAAATAACATAATCGTGTCCAAAAGCACATTCATTCTTTGCAAATTGCTGCTCAGGGAGATAATGTCATTGCTGCAATTGATGACAGGCATTTTACTGAAGGACTGTAGATGAAGTCACATGAAATACAAATGTGATAAGTAAAAGTAGAGTGACTGAAATGAGATATATAATAATGAATATAAAACCTCAATGTCACAGGAAGACAACCTCTGCCACTGCACAGTTTTATAGTGAAATTGAAACCAGAAGGATCTGAAATGTAAAATATGAAGGGAAATAATCTCTCATTCACTTTAATTATGCTTTAAATGAACAAAAAAAACCCCAAACAAAACCCAAACACTTCAGAGAAATATTTGGCTTAAGTTATCTTTGGTTTTGTCAGTAGTTCCTTTACCATTCTCCTCAGCATCTCACATTTTGAGTGGCAGGTTTTAAAGCAAGATCTTGCAACATATACCTACTTTCTCTCCTTCTGAATTCAGGTTTAAAGCAAAAGATTCCCAGGAACTTTCAGGACATGATGATATTTTCAGGTAAGTGTTATTTTGGTATTTTTTCCTGCCCACATTTAGCAACAGGCAAAGATAGTCATCTATCACTAGAAAAAGCCACAGCTGTCACAGAGAAGTTATTATATTGAAACTCAAGATGGTCTCTTCAAAGCTGCTGAAACAGATGCATTCCCATCAACTTCACTCTGCTCTGGACCTGTTTAAATTAACTTTTGGAAACCTACCACCAAAGAAGCCAGGTCTTTCAAACTCATTGTCCCCAGTCTGCCTGCACTTCCATGACAATTTGAAAGTACCATGTTTTTATGTTCTGTTGTCTCTACACCTATAGTATACCTGACAGGACTCTTGTGTACTATTAAATAAATATCCAGCTTTGAAGGTGTCAATACTGATAATCAAATCGGACATAGCCTTTGGCAACTCCTTCAGCCTCAGGAATAGTCATACCTTTAAACATGAGAGTAGGAGATTTTAATCCTCAAAACCTTTTCATATCAGTCTGATATTTAAGTACTTTATTTTCCAAATTCAGACTGCACTGATTTTTAACTCTGATTAACACTGTAGAATAAATGTTTTAAAAATTTAAAATCCAGAAGGGGGAGCCATGTTCTGCCCTGATTTATGCATTATCCCTGAACTATTAAAAGTCTCAGCTGAATTCTATATGTTTGGACATGCACAAACTACACATACTTTCACTTGAGTTTCTAATACTAGTCAGGAAAAAGTTATTATGAGCTAAAGCTATTGGTTCAGTAAAAGACACAAACATATGTGCACCAATGCCATTTATGAAATAATTTTCCAAAACTAGAAAGTCAGGACATTTTTTTTCTTTTCATATTTCTGCTTTGTGTTATTTTAAAAATCCAATTTTTTTAAGGATAAAAGTTTTTGACTGACAGGCTTGATGAAAACTGATTTATTTAGCCAGATAACAAGAAAAATAAAATGCACTGCTTTTTCAGCTCCCTCATCAAGCACACTCTACACAAAGGTGCCTCATTTATGCCTATATAATTCCATCTCTCTAGAAAGAAACATAGCAGCTCATTGCTATATCCATTCAATCTTTCTCCTAAATGCTGCCACTGAAAATATCAGCTAACACCAGCTTGGCTATAATGTACATCTAGCATGGCTAAGATCACTCTAGCAAAGCTAGCAGGTGGCCAGCTAGACATCAGCATGAAAAATAGCTTCTTATAATTAGTTATCTGGTTTCTGGGTCCCATTTTTGCTTTTATCACCAGATAAAGCACAGAATTAAAAGCCTTCTAAAATACCCCTTACTCTTCAGTGTTCCTGTCCTCATTTTCTCCAGTTAAATTTTATTCTCCACAAAAAGAGAAGAAAGCAGCCTGCAGCCAAAAAACGAACATAAGAACTCACTTTCTTCACACATTAGCTTTCCAGTATAATCTGACAGCTAAGAACTGAAAATAGTAGTATTAAAAACTTATAAAATGTGAGTGTTAAAATAGTCATGAAAGCAATTTTTAACTGCTTTCAAAGAAACACTGTATTTTGCATTAAAAAAAAAAAAAAAAAGGAAATGGCATCATCTAAAAGTAAAGCAGAGTGACTGCCTCTCACCCTGCCAGCAGTTTCACACTTCACAGAACACGGAGGATATGTGGATTTTCTGTGTAATTGTACTTCTTAATATGCACTAAGATTTGTACCTAGTTACCAACAACATTCTTCTGCACTCTAAACTGATCTAAACTGACCTAAACTGACTGTTTATAGTCATAAATACAGACAATGACAGTGAGAAGAGGGACACATTCCTGACACGTGTAAGCAAAACATCGAATTGAGTTTACTTAGCAATAACCAGCAGCAATACTCTGGTACAGCATCAGGTTGTAGGCAATCACAGTAAAAACTGGGCTACACTCACCACACCATCACACACTGAGGTGCAGAAAACAAATATGGGATTAGTTTTGGTTTCTCTTATCACTACCAAATGCAGAAAACAGTCACTTCTTCCTTTGGTGATTTTTATTTTCACAATCATCATGGTTATCAAAGTTTGAAAAAAAGAAATTAAGATCAGGCAAGTACACTGTCAATTAGCATTTGAGTATCATAGAACAGTTTTGGTCAGAAAAGACCTCTAAAATCATCCAGTCCAACCATCAACTTAACACCACCATGGCTGTTAAACTAGATCACAAAGTGCCACATCCATGTTTCTTGAACACCTCCGGGAACACTGACTCCACCACTGCCCTAGGCAGCATATTCCAATGCCTGAACACATCCTAATGTCCAATCTAAACCTCCCCTGGCACAATCTCAGGCTATTTCCTCTCATCCTATCACCCGACAGTAGAGAGAAGAGACTGACCTCTGCCTCACTACAACCTCCTTTCAAGTAGTTGTAGAGAGCAAAGGAGCCTCCCCTCAGTCTCCTCTTCTCCAGACTAAACAACCCCAGTTCCCTCAATAGCTCTTCATAAGACTTGTCCTCTAGAATCTTTACCAGTGCTATTGTCCTTCTATAGACATGCTCCAGCAACTCAAATTCTTTCATCTAGTGAGAGGCCCAAAACTGAACACTGTATACTGGTATACTCACCAGTGCTGAGCACAGGGGAACAATCAATTCCCTGGTCCTGTCACTCGCACTATTGCTGACACAGGCCAGGATGCTGCTGCCCTTTTTGGCCACCTGGGCACACTGCTAGCTTGTGTTCAGATGGCTGTCAACCAACACCCTTACACTGCAAAGAATTCTAAAGAAGGTTTTACAATTCGAGGAGTATTAATACATTTGAGAATAGTTTGAGGAGTTATGCTTGGAAGTGGATCATGCAACATTTCAATTTACTATGTTCTTCTACTGCTTCTGCCAGTTCTCTAACAGTACATTACAGAGCATGGATTCACTTTCACAACTATATTTAATCTTGATGCCTGATAATATGCCATCATAAATCAAAACTAGATTAGTTTTTATATAATTAATCCTCAGCTTCTCAAATTAAGTTAAACATCAGCTAATATGAGCAGGCCAGTAACCTCTACTCACATGAAAAATAAATATTTTGACATCTTCGATTTTAAGGGAGCTATCACTATGCACTAGCTGTCTATGCTGCATGAAAAATGTCTTGTTTCAGTTCAGACCCTGCTATAATATCTTTAACTCATAACAAATCAAAATGAAAGGAAATTAAATGGATTCAGATGAACTTATTTGTGACAATTACATGTTTGATATTTGGACATCAATGCCACATGACAAGGAGGAGACTATTTTGTGAGTACAGCACAGCACCTTCCACTCTCATTCCAATATCCTTGTTTACTTTTTACCATGATTTCCTTTTATCTGCATCACCTAAATCAGTAGGGAGGACTGAGTGACACCTTGTTACAGGGGTGGCTGTTTTTAATACAAGACACCATAGCAGAAGTGGAATCTGAAAGGGTGAAATACAAATGCAAAAGAAAAATTAAGAAGTGCCTGCATATGGGCAGCTGTTGTGCAGGCATTTTACATCTGTACACTCAAGTGGTGGGAAGTGTCAAAGTGAACTTTTCCAAGAAGATAGACATGAAATGAAATCTGCTAAAGTGAAAAGAAAGGAAGGAAGAAAAGAGCAGAAAGCTATGACTGAAACCAAAACAGAGGATCCACATATAGGAAGTCTCTTTTCCTGGCAGATTCTCTCCACACTATCCACAAAAACCACTGTGATGTGTTTGTGGAACATGAGGATAGCATGGATAATAGCACAATAGGAAACAACTTTTCTCTTCCTTGGGCCTCTGGAGCATAACTCTGGGTGTGGTTTTTTTCATTGGAGGCCCAGACACATTAAAGAATATCTCTTAAAGATTAATTTCTAATGATTGTCACAGGAAAATATGGTAGGAACTTTGGTTTAGAGCCTAAGGGATCAATGGATCATAGTATTACACTTATGCAAAATAAATAATCAACATTAATTTTGATATCCAGACAACGATTGTTAATAACAATCTTAACTGTTTACTAACATTAAATCTCACCAGAAAACTTATTTACCATCTTCAAAATGCACAGTTTGGATACTTATACACACAGGGAAGAGGCAAAACTAGAACACTTTAAGAAATAACTAGCAAATGCAAACATTAAAACTGGAAAGATGTTCTTAGTTTCAATTATACCTCTTGCCCACCAGGGAACGTGAGGGGCTCCTTTCTCCTACTAAGGCAGAGAGGCATGATAGAATCTAGTTACAGAATTTCTTAAGAGAGAGGCTTTGAAATATTTACTTACAATATAGTATCAGACTACCCAAAACTTGAAGGGAATTCTGTCAATCTTGAAAGTTGTTGTAGGCAAAGCACAGCATAATATGGCAGGGCAGAGCAGGCAAAGCAAAAGTAAAAGCAAAAAGCAGAAAAGCATGTGGCAGGAGCCTATTTATTGTTTTGCCCAAATGTAATGGCTGCCATGGCCACACAAATCCACCAATCAGAACGGCACTTTGCCAAACCTGACCATATTAGCATTTAACAGCATCCTCTTAAGTAGCACAATTCAGCATGATCATGGTTTGAAAATTTCCCTTGGTCTTGGAATTAGGTTTGGGCTGAAAAAGTGAAGTTTTGTTTCTCTGTCATCTTAAGTTCATCATTCTTGGTGAGGTTTTTTGGGGGGCGAAAGGGTTTTTTTGGGGGGGAAATGTTTTTTTTTGTTTGATTGGTTGTCTAGGTTTTTTAAATTGTTTTTGGGTGTTTTGCTTTGTTGTTGTTGTTTT
>VWZI01023510.1:227476-255503 GCA_013396835.1 Psilopogon haemacephalus
TATCTCCTTTACCCTCCATGTGAAGGGCCAAAAATATACTGGTCATGGCAGACAATTAATAAACCTGCATCAGTGTATGAGAATAATATCAGATACCTCAAATACAAAACAATGATAGCCATTTAAACAGGAATCCACAGTCAAATTGAATAATTCAATAAATGTGCCTTCAGAGATGCTGGGTATTACCTGCTAATGCTTTTGGATACATGTTTGCATTCCTCTTACTCTGGTTAAAAATAGAAAGCTACATTTTACAGTAAAACTGCAATGAGAGGTTTGAGGATAAAGAATTCTCCCAACAGGGAGAGCCAAAATACAAAGCTGTTAATAAAATATGCCTTATAAAAGCATTGTGCTGTATATTTTGCCCTGTTTGTTTATCATCACCTTCTGTGTAAACATTTGTCAAGGGATTTCTAGACTGTGCATCTCTTTGCAGCATTTCTTCTGTAAATAAGGTGATTTTTAATCCATATTCTAAATACATACTAAGTGGCATTGAAGAGTAATACTGTGCCTACTTGGCCATTACCTTTGATATGCACTTTAGACTCTGTCTATATCTGTGTGCCTGCCTTAAAAAACATGCCGTATCTAGTTCACCTAAAACTTCAGTTCCAAACACCCAGCTTTCTCAAAGCACTAATGCCAGAGGCCTGAAAACACCACAGTTTTGGGGAATGACAAACACTGTTCAAAATCAAATTCTTACAAGGAGCACCTCTACATTGCGCTCCTCTAGTGAGGAAGTACTAACCCAAGAAATCAAATTAATCAAGGTATATTATTCTTTTAATATTCAGCTGTTGCCTTACCTAACTTCTAATTCACTAAGTATTGGGTTCACTACCAGAGGTTTCCCAGAGCTCTGCTTATTCTTTCCAACTGCGTAACCACAGACAGCTCTTTGTCTTTGTCCAATTGGGCAAAACTAAGTTAAAAAATTCCAAGGTTATACACTTACAAAACTTTCTTTGCATCTCTATAGAGAGGTGGTCTCTGGTGGAGAACAGCAACTGGGTATTCATTCACACTTCGCTAGCATAAATACAGCACACCTTAATAGAGTCAGTGATCTCTGACAACACTGAACTTAGAACTGGATCAAGAGTAACAAATTTAACTGAAGAACCAATGCAATGCAGGTAATAAGAATAAGAGGAGAGAAATCGTATTCTTTAAACTGAGTCCTCAGATCTGTTTGAAATAAGTATAAATGTAAAACAAGTATTCATTGCTGTGGAGACTCTTCTGTTTTATACCCAAAATGGTGAGGACTGGCTAGAAGAATGCTGATTAACTGTGAGCAATATCTTTACCAGCATGAAAAATAAACTAAATATGCAATTTTAAATGTCATACATCCAGCAAACCCCCCCCCCGATCTACACTAAAAGAGGAAAAGAAAACTGATTTACAGATTACATATAAGCGATATGAAGCCACTAAAGTCAAAAGAGTAATCTCAAGTTTCCTTCTATTCATAGACTAAATCATTCAATAAACCCAAATATATACTCCTTAGAAGTGGTCGCCTGTATCTATTTTGAGCATGGTCAAGCGCATTAGACATTATGTCAGAATTCAAGTAATTTGTGTGGTAACTATTGGTTACTTGTGACAGGGGTCACAAAGAAAACATAAGATCAAATTTAAATTTATTGCTTTGTTCACTCTGATCCCCTGTAGTAGTACAAATTAAAATATGTGTCAGATACTAAGTGAAGATTTTTATTTATACAAAACTATTGCTAGCTGTGAAACTTTGCCTGGTGGTCCTTGACACAAGTTCTGGATTTGTGGGTGTATATACATATCTATAGTGTGTACACAGTATCTACAAGAAAGAGGAATTGATCTGGTGTTCCTAGCTGAAGACACACCAGAGAAATGGATTCTGTTTCAAACCCTGATATGTTCAGCATCACACATGCAATTATCTGTGAGCAAAGAAATTGCCTCTTGGGCCATATCCACACTGAAAGGGTTAATATAATAGCATCTTATATAGTAGGAGCTAGAGAAGTATTAAATGTTATAAATGAAGAATAAGTGTGGAATTGGACAAAAAATGTATTTAATATTATTATAAAAAGAGAAAATTGATAATTTCCTATCAGTTCTGTCTGAAAATGAGAAAACACCCAGGTAACAAATCTCAGTGATCTCCTGAAATAGCTATCATTTATTTGCAAGGTGCTTTTCTGCTAAGATAAGGTATGCATTTGATCTCTCAATTATTCACCGTAGCATTTTGCCTGAACGACACTAAACAAAGTTTATAGACATTTGTGCTTGATGACAAAATAAAAGATGAAAATATAGATAGAGGGCTTGATCTTTCTGACCAGCGATGAAAGGCAGTGCTAGGCATGTGCTGAATAGGAGATCCTGGGCTGCAATTTTGACTCGGACATGACAAACACTTGACTCCTGCTGTTAACTCTCTTGGTCTTTATTTGCCAGAGGGGTCTAATTTTGGGTACAGACTGGCAACATGGCAGTTAAATCCTAGTTCACCTCATACTTTTAACTCCACACAACTACCAAAAACAGGGAAGAAATGAAAGACACACTTTCATTGCTAGAATATTTGGTACAAGAGACAGGTGCAGAATAAAGATTCATGCCTTTCAGTTTTTTGATTCACTTAAGAATTTACAGAATTTTGCTCAAGATTTTGAGTATTTACTCGTGATTTTGAGTATTTACTCACAAAATAGTCTCTCTGAGGCTGCATTATAGCATCAGACAGTACCCAAAACACGTGGAGGGGTTGCTAGTTTCAAAGTCATTAAAGGCTTTGGAGTTTCCCCAGACTCTTTTCTCAGGAAGCTGGGGGTCTAGTACAGCCTCTGACTCCGTTCCTCTTGGCTCCAGATTCATCAGAAAACTGGCAGAGGGGTAGGCAGGATGCAATCAGGCAGTGGCACAGAGAGCACATGGAAGCAAAAAAAAAAAATGGCAGCAGCAGCAACCCCTTCTGTTACCTGCTCCTCTCTTCTATCCATGCAGCCCAAGTCTAATGGACCTTTGGACATAAATTAGCCAACCAGAATCATATTAGGTGAAACCAGGGCTTTTGCTTTCCTTTCCCACAGTTGCTTCCCCCAGCACAGAAGGAGGCGGAGCAGGGGAACATGTCTGATTGAGCCAGGACATGTTCAGGCCTATTTTGGCCCACTGTGACCGAAATAAGGACAGTTCCGTAGTTCTGGATAAATACATCAACTAAGGTAACAATATCTATCTCTGTTACTGTCATAAAAGTCAAACTAGCCAGCAAACTAAAAAGCTAAATTTACTATTAAAAATTTATTTTTATTTTATTCTATCAAAGCTTTATATTGCTCCATGACCACTGTCTGACTACTAGAACTTAAACTGTCATAGAAGCAATCTGGTCCAAATTTGCCAACTGCAAAAGCAAATATTTTTCTCTCTTTGAAGCCTCTATAGTACATAGTTGGAAAGTCTGCCTGTGAGCCTATGCGCATTTACATCAATAATAGCTTTTGCATTATCTTGCATTGTAAACTGGGTGACTGCAGATCAGTATCTGCTTGGAGACAATATTTAGGCCATTCATACAAAAACTATTTGAAACCAAATAGTTTCATCAAATCTAAATGTCTTGCCTGAAACTCATAACAGTAGTCAAGTTTCTGAAGGAAGGATTATACTGCAAAAGGAAATTCCAAGTCATCTGCATTCTACATTGTCTAAACCAAGCAGTACAATTATCAGACCAAAATCGTAGTGGAATAAAACAGCTCAGGAATTAAAAAGAACATGGAAAGAAATAAGCATTAGATGATGAGTATTTTTAATTCTTTGTTACTGAGAAGCAAAGAAAGTAACAAAGTGTTAACAGAAAGTTAAATTTTCCAACAAGCAGTGTTTTGGAACATTATCTTCACAGTCAACCCTACTGTTTGTCCTGTTGTATTTAAAGTGGCTCTAAAGAATGTCTAAAGACATGAATGTGCAGAGGTGTTTATTGGTCACTAAAACTCAACAGGCAATAATTGTTGATACTGCACACACTCGACAATTAAGATTTAGGCAAAACTCTTCCATTTTAGTACATAATATTTTCCTGAGTCTGAGACTTTTTCCTAGGTTCTCCCTTTGTAAAGCTTGACTTGAAATTTCTAATGTAAAAAGAAGATGAAAGCCAAGAGCTGGCAAAATTTAATGACTATGAGTCTGTTCCAAAATTAGATCATTAGAGTAAAAGCATCTTTTTACTTTCATAGCATTTTTGTTTCCTCTATATTTATATAACAGTGACAGCTTATTGAACACTCTGTGTCCTACAACATTTACTTCTAGATGAGGAAACATAAAAAACATCCTATCAATGCTTACTCAGATTGCCAACTGCAGCATATCTGCATATGAATATAGTGACCTCAGCTGCCACGGCCATTGTGGTGCATGGCTAAGACCACTTCAACAATTCAGAAATGCCAGTTTTATTCACCCTTCAGTAAAACAGTTGTAGACCATACATACCTTTGACAGTACATTCTCCAATACATTTGTTTTACACGGCTTTAGGCCAATCAGTTGATAAAAGCCCCTACTATAATTCCCTGCTGTTCTGAGCATTTTAGACAGAGCTTATGTGAATGGATTTCAAATCAGGAATTAAATATGAACTCCAGCAAGGCAGCTGATTTACAAACTGCTTGTGCAAACAGCAACCCAAATGGAAAAATCAGTGACAGCTTTAATAACAGGTATTGTGTCACAAGTTCTCAGTAGTAAAGCATTTATTCAGTGTGGTTTGGTTATAGAGTACATTCAGCTTGACCAGCATTACTCTTCACTTATAACTAAACACAGAATTACTCCTAGTGCTAGTTTCATGTGATAAAACTCAAATATCAAGGAGGAAGATGAAGAGCATGATATGTTTTACCCTGTGCTGTGAGCCCAGGGAACACAGAGTTGGTCATCTCATTTAGACTAATGCCTGAGGAGCGTTTAATGTTTTGCTTTGGGTTAATCACATTAGCAATAATGTAATGCATCTACAATGGCCTGGGCTTCTTTCCAAAGCTCTGCTGTTTATGTTCAAAGAAAATAAAGGAGCAGACACCTAAAGTGATTCACAGGACAAATATTTTGCTGCACTAAAAATCATTGACATAATTCACTGGAGGGAATTGTTATTTCTGAGTCAAGAATTTAATAACCTTTTCCGTAGAAATTGTCAAAATATGTCTAAACACAGTTTCTTTTCCTCATAGAGATCATTTGCAAAATCAGTTCTCATTCTTCCTGGATGGCAAAGTTCATTAGTAGTCTAGTTGCCCACTTCCTGAGGTCTTTTTAATAGGGTTTTCTGTTTGTTTATTTGTTTGGGGTTATGGGGTTTTTTGGTTGGGTTTTTTTGGTTTTTTTTTTGCTTGTTTGGGGTTTTTTGGGGGAGTGGGTTGTTTTCTGGTTTTGGTTTTGTTGCTTGGTTGGGTTTCTGGGGTTTGGTTTGTTTGCTTGTTTTGGGGTTTTTTTTGAAAGCTGTATTCATCGCCACAGAGTTTACAAAAGTAGCACTTCGAACATCTGCTATGTGCAAAAATGATACTTCCTTTAGTGCTGTGGTGTTTCTGTATTTTTTGATTGACTGAAAATACATTTTAGATAATCTTCCAGGGTCTTTTTTATTAATACCATTTCAGAATTAGGTACAGAGCACTTGGTGTATAGACTACCTCATAGCATGGGGAAAGGTATGGTAACAATACTGAATTTCTTAAAGTAATATAGTGTTTTGTGTCTTGCTCCTTAGAAAGGGTGATACAGGGATGCATTTGTACATCTGTATCTCTCTGTTTTGCAAAATCTTACATTAAAGCAAAAAGCCATTTGCCATAACCTCCTTCTATCAACATGAGCACTTGTCTTTAATGCATGTAGGCTGGGATCTCACCCAATAGTTGCTATCCAAACTACAAGATAATTTGGCTTCAAGTAAGGGAAATCAAAACACAGTCGTATTGTTCTGGGTTGTTGGGTTTTTTTTTACCAGATGGTTACAAAGTCAAGAGTTTGGATGGAAAGTATCACAGCCATCTCATGACAGCCTTGACACTCCGTCATATGATCCAATAATATTTGAAAAGCTCAACTTTGTTGGAATGTACTGGGTTCTTACACAAAATAAATAACCTCATTACTACCAAAAGAGGTACCAAATCCCATGGTTTTTCCTCAGTCAGTGCTGCCCTAATGCTATAATATAACTAGAAACCCTCTCTTATTCTAGGAGTCCCATCTCTTATCTGAGACATAAAACTCAGGGGAAAACTGAAAAGAAAAACGCAGCCTTTCTGAGGAAGTGATAATTGCACTGTACATCTGAGCTATCATCATGCACAGCCTTAATTTCTAAACTTCTCTTGCAGTTTTGGGAAACTGTTCAAGTTCCATTATTTTCTCTGTGTTATTATTCTTCATTTTCTCTAATTGCATTGTAGTATTCCTGGGTGATGTGACCTTGTAACCACATTTTTCTCCAGAGGCATCCACATTCCAACTGAACAGACTTTTCTCAATTTAAGACAAACCCAATTTCTAATAATTTTACAAGATTTTAATATTAAAGATTCTACTATTAACATGGGATTTCACTTTATAAGCCTTCTGGAAGCAATGGAGTTATCTCAAATTTTCCGTTTGTTGAGGTTTTGGGGTTTATTAATTTTCATCTCACATACAGAAAAAATAAAATTTAAGATTGTTCAGCTTTTGCCCAAGAAGCTATATCTGATTCTCTACAAGTAATTGCACACTTGTTCAATAAGTAGAGCTTATAACTGAGATGAACAGTGACTATTAATTGACTATGGCCATGAAACCTTTTGACATCATTCTGGGCTTTCTGCTCCTGATCTTCAAAATAAGAGAGAGCTTACAGACAGAATTTAAATGCTTGAAAAGTAGGCAGTCAAGTGCATACCTTTTTCTATACATCTTGATTCTTACAGAAAAGAGCTGCATGAAACTATTTCTGGCATCAAGAAAGTGACAGCATTGTCAGGAAGTGCCATTCACCAGTCATTCTGTTAATGACACCAACATCAGATGAGTAATGCCAGTATGCTAAATCAAAAATTAAAATGACCACCAAGTTTTTTTTATAGCTCAGAAATGCTAAGAGATAGCAAGAGTATAAAGGAAAGGATTTTTTGAAACATTTGGTGCTGATCTAACTTTGCTCCTTCTGAAGTCAATGACATTTGCTTGAATTGGACCAATCAGGCCCATGCTGAGTGCCTTGTGGATACTTCCCCTCACACTGCAATTGAGAGTCCACACAAAAATCATGGGAAGCATTTCATAAAGAGAAAAAAAAAATGCTCTTTTTGGGGCAGGGCAGGGGAATGACTGTCACACAAGGACAAGACAAAAATCCAGTCCATACCAAGGAATGGGAAACAGAATAAAGCTTTTGCTCAACTGAACCTTTTCTGGGAACCTGAAGATTGCCAGGTTCCTAGAAAAACAGTTGCATCTGAGATGTGCTTTTTGCAGATAAGCAAAAAAGGGGGAAGATTGGTGGAATTTTCCACATACTTTTAAATGGAGAACTTTATGAAGAGCATTTCTTGTTCCTAAGGCAAAAGGACAAAAATAAAACACAAGTGGATACTTCCCCAGCAAGGCAGACCTATAAACTAGCAATTAGAAGGTGACAGCTTTTAGGAGAAAGTTCTTCACAGTGAGGGTGGCAAGACACTGGAACAGGTTGCCTAGGGAGGTTGTGGCTGCTCCCTTTCTGGAGGTGTTCAAGGCCAGGCTGGATGAGGTCTTGAGTGTCCTGATCTAGTGGGAGGTGTCCCTGCCTATGGCGGGGGGGTTGGAACAGGATGATCTTTGAGGTCTCTTCCAACCTAAACCATTCTATGATTCTATGATAGGTGGATTTCAGACCATAGTGCAATGAAAGGAACAATATATGACTAAGCATACATAAATAGGAAAACCAAAAATAAAAGAACCACCAAAAAAATAAAGAGGACAAAAAAAAGCAGGTTCACAAAAGTACAAAAAGAGAATCAGACTAATGTTGATCAGCTGGTATCCTGAATGGATGATTAATGTTGCCGCCAAGGGACTGTGTGTTTCACTGATTGTCTGTTGGCCACACACTGAAGACACTTAATTGGGCAACTCTTCTGGCACAGAAATCAAATTTCTCACACACACACTCACAGCAGTCATGCACTCAAAGACAGGGAGGAACTGTGAGACTGCACACACGCGAATGAATGTAAAATGGCCTTGCCCCACATTTTTCAGGATCAAGCTTTCCAACAAGAAGCACATGCAGCCCACTGCCTGAATATTGAAAAGTCCTGAACTGACTTGAAGCATCATGCTGTGA
The DNA here is from genome assembly GCA_013396835.1 of Psilopogon haemacephalus. Taxonomy (NCBI): domain Eukaryota; kingdom Metazoa; phylum Chordata; class Aves; order Piciformes; family Megalaimidae; genus Psilopogon; species Psilopogon haemacephalus. The sequence continues at coordinate 235,875 of VWZI01023510.1, forward strand.
GTTAGATCTGCTTAGCTAGCTGTAAGTAGCATGCCATTAGGGTAGAGTAAATGTACAGTGGGCTTGGCAGAGTCAGTAGCTGCTATTTTTCCAATCTGACATGAAATTCAGATACTTCACACAGTTACCATGTCTGTGGACACAACCTGCATTTCCCATCCAGCCAGATTCATTCATCTTTGGTGTAACAAGCCTGTGTGCCATAGTGAACAATATAACAAATATCAAATATAACAAATCCCAGTTCTTACACTGTCACCCCACAGTTCCTGCCATTCTGGTCACTGCCAGAATGATTGGGATTGATGTTATCCCAGTTCTGTTCAAATGCACAAATGAGGATTTTTTTTTAAACTCCACAGAAGTTAAATTATGCTCATATTTGTCATCTTTTGTTCATATGTTTAACCCAGAAGCCTAATTCTTCGCTACAGGTATATTCACACAGCACAATAACATTCATGTTCAGCTGTATGTGCCAAAAATATTACAGGGATGGAAATCACTGCCTGTCACAACTCCTGAGCTGAGTTTTGTGCTGTCATGATCATAAATTATCTGCCATACAGAAGTAGCTTGCTCTTCAAAGTGACCAAACTATTCTAACCCCTCCCCAGCAGCAAGACAAAATTTTATTGAGAGAATAGATAACCAGACAACAGATATCTAAAGATTGAGTTCACCGTTCCAGTTACTGTCTCCAAAGTGCCTGATGTAAATTTAAGCCATCATCTATTTTTAGATTTTAGCATTCAACTTCACACAGGTGCACAGCTGTAGAGAAGTGATTGGTAAAATCTTATGCAGTGACATTATCCACAGTTTCACAATATTTTTAATATTTAAGATTGCATCTAGAGACTGCAACTTGTGGGTTTCTTATAGATGTACTTTCTTCTTTAGTTTACATTTACATATTACCTGCATGCTTTGCAGTCCTCCTTTACGTGGAAGGCGTTTATACAGGTGCTGTATCTATTTAATTTAATTCCTAGATCTGCAACCCAATAATACTCCATATATCCACCAAAAATAGTCTGTAGACTTTGACTATAGGACTACATTTTGCAGCAGCACTTCCCCAAAAGCTGTATTTTACCAGTTTTATGAAATTACAAGTTCAAGTCAAATTCTAGCATACTTGCATCTTATTCACATAATCCTATGGGTGTAAAATAACAGTCTTTGTTCTCTTTCAATATATTATACATATAAGACTTCTAATCTAAATATTAGCCACAGGACAAATAGATGTCATAACCATTTAGGAAGCATCAGTTAATTGTATATTTATTTGAAACCTCCTTAGCATGAAATTAAACTGATTTGTTCTTTCTGCTGTGAGACACAAGTGATTATTCTTGCCTTAAATGTCAAGTGTTTTCAGCTTGAGATGAACTTCGAAGATCTATACTCATGCCATAATTCTGCATAGGGTTTATTTCAATCAACATATCAAACTATTAAGGAAAAAAAAAGGGGAGGTGTTTATGGCAGCATCAGTCAATGGCAATAGCAGTAATACAGCAATCTAGAAGCAAATGTGGATCGAAGGTGTCTGTTAAGAATACAGATCACACTTACTGCCACATGGAGAATAAAAATAGCCTGAGCAATCACTATTTATCCTGAAGGTTTTTTAATTTCACTTGTAATGATTTATTAGAGATAGTGAAACAACCTTTTTGGATTTTGCTCATGTCTCTAGACTCCACAGTTAATAATTCTGTACTCAGTGAAATATGCCAATGATGGATAGCTACAAGCTTCAGGTTTATTCATGCAAAAATATTCAAGAGTCCTGTTGGAAATGCTGTTTAATGGCCATCTTTGAAAATTGGGTTATAAATCACTTACTCAAAAAACCCTTTGTGGTGTGTGCTGTTCTTGAGCTATAAGATGAGATTAAAGATTGTTTTAGTTACAGTGAAACAGTCAGTGGAAGGTTGAGAAAATTACACTGAAGTTAGTTCTTCCAGTAAAATATTTGACAAGGAAGCCAGTATCATTAATAAATTAATTTACAACACTCCCAGGACTGCAAACAAAATCATGACTCTAAGCTAGACTTTGTACAAACAATAATAATGTGCACTTACAAGCTAAACACACAAAACAGATGAGAAAGAGGGTGGATGAAGTATTACTATCTCCATTTGATTATATGAGGCCAGAAAGAAAGACGCCAGACCTCCCGAATTACTTTTGATTTCTTACTGATCTAGAATAGAAAGTAGAGGAGACAAGGCTAATTCTGGATCCTTCTTTGAAAGCTCTGCAATGTCATGTTCCATGAGGTGAAAATTCACCATCCTTCACTTAGATAACCAAAGATTGTCACCCACATTAGGAAATAACTCTTTAGTCAACTTTCCCAAGCCTGACATTTGGTTCATTACATCATGTGCTGGTTTGAGGCTAATTGGAATATTTTAATGAGAAAAAAATAGATTATAAGCTGTGAAAATTAAAAAAAGGTGATGTCTACTTCACTCATAGGTTTGCTGAGATGTATAAAAACAAGTACGCAAACATAGATAAGACAGCCTGGGTCTGTCTGTTGGAATCTGTGTCTCTCCCTGGCTTCTAGCTGGATCTGTGTAACCCAACTAATCATTCTGCTTCTAACCTCCCTCGCTGATCATTCAAACTCACTTTGTGTTGCTGGCAGTAAGCTGACAAAAGCAACAACACACTTTCGATCAAAGCAGATGCTCCTTATTCTAGGCCAGTGCAAGCATGAGGCCTGTGCAGCAGAGGACCAGTGACCAAAGGACCACGATGACCAAAAAGCCCTTGTCACACAAAACAATGTATTAACATAAGCTAGGTGTGGATAGCCCACTCATTAATATGCATTATAACCTGTTACTCTCTAACTAGATGTCCATTATCTCCTACTCCCCTGTGGGAAGCGACCTGGAGCTGTGGGAATGAAGGTCAAATTCTTGTACACAGCTCGTTATTTTTCTCTGCATCACATTGCATTCTCACATCTTCGCACATAAGACAGATTCTGGGATAAGATTGGGCAGTGGAGAGAAGGTGGAAAGGTGGTGGGAAGAGCCCTCCTGGGGACTCTGATCTTTGGGAGGGGTATTGTGTTTCTGCATTACTTTCAACTTGTATATTTCTGTATATAGCTGTCTATCTTTGTAATATATTGAAAATATCTGTTTACATATTGTGCTAAGCTGTGAATATAAAGCTTCATTCCTTAACTTCCAGCCAGCTTAGTCTGGGTGAATATATTGTGGGGAGGGGGGCAGGTAACTCCCAAACCATCACACATCATCAGCTGCATGAAATAATACACATATAAACAACTGTTTCTTGGTTCTTAAAGTGGAAAGGTATTTGGTACAACAACACAGTATCAGCAGAACAGTGGATAATCCCACTACATGTATCATTCTCAGGCCATCAGGCTGGATGAGGTCTCAAGCAACCTGATCTAGTGGGAGGTGTCCCTGCCTATGGCGGGAGGTTGGAACTGGATGACCTTTGAGGTCTCTTCCAACCCAAACCATTCTATGATTCTCAGGCCAGTATTTAGAGCACTTCTGAGAGGCAAGATGTGAAGTCACCTCAGCTTCAGGTGAATGATGGAACCAGGCTTCCCAGTTCTCTGATGGAGACTCAAACTGATCTGTCATTAAATAGAAAGGGAATGGATCTGTCATTAAATAAAAAGGAAATGTACTTCATCTGGGCACAGCTAGCCAGTGTGAAAATACAGTAGGTGCAAGCTAGACTAGGTGGGAAAGAAAGCAAGATTCTTCTTGCATGAACCAGGCTCCTGTCTGCAAATACAGAAAGGTTATAAAGACCCAGAAGTAGAGTCTGAGTAATTCAAATTCAGAGAAATGTTTCTATCTACAGATTTCTTGGCACCTTAAGTGAGGGAGGGTTGAGAATTCTTCTTGCAAGTACAGTCACTTTGCACATCTAGATCCTCATAAAGACATGAGTCTGTGTGTTGTTCTGTGGCTTCATTGCAGAAAGCAGACATTGTTGACTTTGTGGTGGTTTGAAGTGAGAGAGTTAAAAGTTTGCAATACCTAAAGAGTTATTTACTATTGACTATCCCTATAAATTGGTTTCGTATTTCTTACTAGTGGTTCCTCTGACAATTCTGGATTCGTCTTTCCATCCATATACATTTCATACGACATAAGACATTAAAAGACATTAATTCCTTCCCATCTAGGGCATTTGAATGTAATACATTACTAAAGCCTGTCTAAATATATGGAGTAGATAGAATCCACTGCAATATAAATGTGGTTTAAAAGTCATTGCACTTGTTATAGAAGAGAAGTTAACCTAAACCAATAAAAAGATGCTAAAGCGGAAAGGCAGAAACGAAAGTATACAATATTTAGAAAGCCATGAAGAAACAAAGTAGACAGCACCAGAAAAGACACCATAACAACAAAAAAAAAAAAAACACCTAAAAATAGCCAAACACACAAAAATTTCTGACCATCCATTAAATTCCAGATATGAAAAATTCAGAAGGTTAAAAGATTAAAGGTATTTATACAAATACTAACAAGAGTATTTCCTAGAGTCTTCATAGTAGGTATACACAATTGAAGTTTGAAAATTCTACTGGCAATAACATTAGACCTAGGACATCTTTTTAGGAAGCCAAGGATATAAACCTGAAGTGCATATTAGTGCTTAATTTCAGTTGTCTTGACTGTCTCATATAATTTGCCATGCTTTGTGTTTTAAACATTTGCAGTTTCAAAATAGTGTTCTAGTTCATGTCAAGTATACAAGAGTTAATTATAGTAGACCTCAATTTTCAATGCTAGATGTCTGATAGTAGACTCCCAAGCCTATGTTTAGATATAAAACAATTAGCCTCAGTTTCAGAACTGACTTAGTAGAGTCTGCTTAGTGCATACTTAATAAAATTGCTAATGTTCACATTATTACCAAAATCTGTTGCTATTTTAATGCATTTTAAAACTCTCGCATAGAACGCAAAGAACAATCTTGCCTTTTTCCCAAGGGAATTTTAAACAGCAGGTAAGATTGTGACATGAACGCTGATTTTCAGTAGTGAGATACAACTCCACAGGAAAAACAGCAATGGCATCTGACACTGTGTTTTAAATGATGAAAGGAAAGCTGTGGCTTTGTAGCATTCATATGGCATAGAAGCCTTATTTTTCTTGTGTGAAAGATCCAAGACAAAGCTGTGGTGTTATGGGTATAGTTTTTGGGTTTCATAACGTTAAGATTTCATGTCAGTATCTTCATATTTGCAATAGCATTATAATCAATTGATTGACTGCAGAATAAGGAAAAATAGTTATTTCTGTAATGACAAGGATTAAAAATCACATATGAAAACCAGATAGAGCTGACCATAAATTCTGCAGAACAATGTAAATTCCTTTTTTTTTCCTCTGTGCCAGTGGATTCCAGCTGTCAATGGGACTTGTTAGTAGTTGCACCCCTGTCATTGAAACAATGTCACAGCCAGAAGCTCTGGTTCCAATTGGCCCCTTTGCCTACCCTTCATCACATTTATTATTGCATTCCTTTCAATCTTAAATGAAATGTTTTTCTGTATTTTCTAATAAATGTATCACAACCGCAACACATACAAACAGTCAGAACTGGCAGTTTCTCAACTCCAGTGTGTTCAGAACTGCATGAAGGCTAAACTGCTTCTGTCCCAGAAGACTGATTCTTTGAGGTCAAGCCAAGCTCATTAAGGAGAAGAGGAGAGTTCAGGAAGTTTGTGCTCTAGCCTTGCTTTTCCGATGCACCTATCACACATAAATGCTTTGGGTTTTTTTACTTTCAGAACCTTGCAGACTTTAACTATTGTGCTGCTGGTCTTTATATTGGCCAAACGGTGTTGTCAATGAATGCACCCTGCAAATAAGCAGTGTAACCAATAAGGTAAGCAATTGTGTTTAGGAGACTAGGATTCTCTTTTTTTATTTTGACCTGGTTTGGGCACCTGCATTTGGGCCATCGTTTCAGCCTTCACATCCCTCTGCACTTTGGCTGTTTGCTCTGCAGCACAGTGCACTCTCATGCTGCTTAGTTTTGCAATGCCAAGCACAGATAAGGCACTAGACACCACGCTTCTGTACATGACAAAAACACATTCAATGCCGGTTAGCTGGTTGAGCCTCAGTGTAATGTTTCTTTTCCTTTTCTCATACAAGTGTTCCCATTTTAATGAAATGGAAATTATCTACCTTGCTTTACTCCAAACTGAAGAATAGGTTAGTACCATCAGAAGCTTTTTATAACAATTTGAAGAACAGGACAGAATAAAAGGAGGAAAAGAAATTTAAAAAAAAAAAAAAAACAAACAACTATTCATTCTGTCTCCTTGTTGAGTCAGCAAGAGGACTGTTATTTTTAATAACAGGATAGAAATATTTGTGCCTGAAGGGCTTACATTTGTTGAACCTCAAGAGCTATGATAGAAAAAGAAATAGTCTTTTTTTATCTTCCACTCCGTTTTTACATACAAAAAGCATCTACTTTGCTATAGTTCCTGTCATTGTCTCTGACTAGGAGTGTATGCATAATATTTACAGGATGGAATGCTGAGGTGTGTAACATTTAATAATAAATATTACTTTTTAAACTATTTTGATGTGTTATTACCAAAGGCAAAAACATATTCTAGAAGGAAGACTGCTAGAAAAAACCGTAAAGTGGCCTCAAATGACTATCTAGCCATCAGTAAATTTTGTGTTAGCTCTGTACACCTGATAGGAGCACATGAGGCATTGGGGAACTGTTGATCACCCTAGATGTGGGCTTGGGATTCCAGTGATAAGAAGGTTTGTTATTCATCATCTCTCACTGCCCTTCTTCCTTTCTTAGTGTGAACAGCAGCACAAACCTGCCACATTTCCCAGTTGCATTTCTTCCATGTTCTGAATATCAGCCACACTCAAAACATGTCAATTCTTCCACCTCATCACTTTTAAGAGCCAATTTTAATTTATTCCTGTCCATAGGACAGGACACCAAGGCTCTCATGCATATCACCCACTACAATCTCCTCTCCTGTCTGGTTTGCTTCCTCATACCCTTGTGCAACCAATAAGGACTGCTCCAAATGCTACAAGCTATCCATAATGCACCACAGTCAAGAAAAGCCAAGACTCCTGCAGTTCTATCCTCCACAACATCCAGTTTCTCCTCAATACCTCTCTTCTACTAGTACTTAAGGATTTCAGTTTACAGGCTAATGATTTTATTGTCTCCTCCCAAATGGAACAGAGCCAGAGTAAAGATCTAACTTCAGGTGTTATGAGTGGCAGTTAAAAACAATCTCAAGTTTCCTGAAAACATAAGAACTTCCTTGATTTAAAAAGTGATTTTAAAGTTTTGTGAGCTCTTCTCCACATTTCTCACCTAGTAGTAAATGGGAGGCACAAGAGAAATATTTGTAGCCTCAAAGTTCTCTAATACACATTGGGTCATCACAGGATGTTTTCAGTTTAGGATTGTTTTTTTCTTTTTTTCAAGCGTGGTTGATGTTGATTCAAATGAAAATCTGAAGGCAGAAGCTTCAAGCCAGATATGTTAGGGCTTAAGACGCATGTGCTGAACTAAAAACTGTTCAATTGCTGGCAGATTGTGTTTGTTACAATAGCGTCATAGCTGGCACTGTTTCAAACAGGCAAGTTGAAAACAGAGATGCAAAGTATATCTATTGTACAGGGAACAAGGAGGAGGTTTGAATTTTTATCAATGAACATGGACTCAGAAAAAATTATAGCTATAAACCCAATAAACAAAGTAACAGAATGATTGTCTTGTTAAATTCTAATGTTTATCACCCTTCAAATGTTGCATGTATAGAAATGAGACACTCAGTACAATATTTCATCCCCTGGAATGTAAAAGGTGAATGTGTAATACTCAGGTCAGGTTTCTGAAAACATTTTCCAGTTATTTTTCACACAGAAACCTAAACACATTATGAGCTTGAATAAGGTAAAGGAGGGTATTTACCAAGGTGCAGCTGTTCATTTGTCACCTTCCCTTCCCTGCCTGCAGGAAAAGTAGAAATCTAGAGAGTCAATACAGAGACATTAAGTGCTTCTGCATGGTAAGTGGAACAGCAGCACTGCTAAGGAAGAAGCAATGCTACAGCTGACAAAGACCAAAGCCCAATACCCTGTTCCTGTTTCTAGGTAATATCATCCCCTGCAAGACTGAACAACTGGAACTGACACTGAGATCATGCAGCAGTGATATAAATGTAGAAAATAATTTAGGGAAAGGCAGAAATTAAATTCTCCATTCAATTAAAAATGTATTCAAAATGTAACTAGTAGAATCTGTCTGTTCTACAGTATTAAGTATTCTTAACATTTACATATTTAGACATATCTGAAAGCATTTGGGTTCTCAGCTTTCGTTGAAACTGAATGGAATTCAGGTGTCTAATTGTCCTAATCTTTCTTTGAAGAAAGTGGAAATTATTTTTATTCACGTCTGACCATATCCTTAGTTTTTCAGCTGTCACTAGTAAAAGACCCATCACAACACTCCATTGCACCATGCCAAGATTTATTCTCAGTCTAAGGGGACTAATTACTAGTACCACTCACATCTTGTTAATAATTCCTGCAGCATCACTGCTCAAATTCCAACCAAGGCCAGGACACAGAAGCTCAATTTTAACTACTTTTTATTAGATTGTAAAGAAATTTTCTGCTTTGCAGCACTCCAGAATTAGCAAAAATCAGCCAATGCTGCTGCATGCAGCACAAAATTGACTGAACGCATGTTTTGTGAAAAACTCATTTCTTCAGAATCCAATAGGCATTTAATTTTCTCCTCCTTTTATTAAAAAATAAAATAATGTTTATGAATAACAGTAACCTATCCAGCATCTCAGTTGTGCCCTGTCCTATCTCTATTGGCAAAACTCAGCCACACAACACAGAAGGTGTGAATAAATATAACACCTTTCATGCCCTATCACGTCCAAGTCAGCATTACTTATAAGTAATTAGATAGTTCTGCCACTCTAATTATTCTCCCCACCCCTGCAGTATTTCATTTTCATTTGCCTGATGGTTTTTGTATTTCACACCTCAATCTTTTACTCAGACCTTCATTACACTCTCAGGAGCCCTTTATTTTAACTCACTATCACAGTTATTCTATTTATCCCAGGTTATTTTTTTTTCATTTTCTCTTTCACCTTCATTATGTTTTTCCTTTATTTCTAATATTACACTTCTACTTGGTTTATCTACTTCTCTTTTTCCTACTGTTAGTATGTCTTCACAGTGAATATAGTTGTTTTCCTTGTATACACATATCAAGCACAAATATCTCCCACTGCTTGTTAAAGGTCTCACCCAGATGAACTTTTAACCACATGCCAACTCTCACCATTGTTAAATGGAGCGTCAGGGATATTATACCAGACATAAGAACTTAATAACTTCTCAAGAACAAGGTGTATAAAAGGCATCAAAATTAGTGGAACATAGTGCCCTAGGTTCTTCCTTTCTCAGCCAGAGTACTCAGCCAAGATGGGGAAGCCACAAATTCAAACCTCCACAGCAGACCTCATCTCCTCTGCGACCACTTTAACTAGAAGGACATGAGGTATCTTGCTATGGGAATGAGCTTCTTAATCTGGATCTGGATATTTTGGAGAGAAAAAAAAAAACCTTCAAGACCTTCCACCTCATTACTACTACACCAAAATAAAGTGCATATAAGTGGTTACATAACCCATTTCCTTTCCTGCCTCTTCATTTTGATCTCCTCTTCATTTTGATCCTACAAATCAAAACTGCTCTTCTCTGAAGAAATTTGGTTTACTTCATCAATCTTCCATGTACACAGCTGTTTCTGGACTTCTAACCATCACAGAATCACCCAAGTTGAAAAGACCCTCAGGATCACCAAGTCCAACCTATAATCCCACTCTTCAAGATTCACTTTAAACCATATCCCTAAGCACAGCATCAAAACAACCTTTACAAACATCCAGGGTTGGTGACTCCACCACCTCCCTGAGCAGCTCATTCCAGTGCCTGATCACTCTCTTCATGAAAAAAAGTTCTTCCTAACATCTAGTTTAAACCTACCCAGTATCAGCTTGAGGTCATTCCCCTTTGTTCTGTCTCAAATTACCTGTGAGGAGACCAGCAGCAGCCTTTCCACAATGTCCCTTCAGGTAGTTGTAGACAGCAATAAGGTCTCCTCTCAACCTCCTCTTTTTCAAACTAACCAGCCTCAGCTCACCAAAGCTGAGTCCAATGGGACAATCACCTCTCTACTCCTGCCAGCCACAGCATTTTTAATCCAAGCCAAGATGCCATTGGCCTTTCTTGGCCACCTGGGTGCCCTGTTGGCCCATATTCAGCTGCCTGTCTGTTATAACCCCCAGATCCCTTTCTGCCAGGCAGCTCTCCAGTCACACTGCCCCAAGCCTGTAGCGTTGCTTGGAGATGTTGTGACCCAAGTTTGGCCTTGTTGAAACTCATGCCATTGATCCAGCCTATCCAAGTGCCTTTGAAGAGCCTCTCTACCCTCATTCAAATCAACACTGCCACTTAACTTGGTGTCATCTGCAAACTTACTGATTACGCTCTCTATGCCTGAATCAATGTCTTCAATAAAGATGTTAAAAAGAAGTGGTCCTAACACAGATCCCTGAGGAACACCACTAGTGACCAGTCACCAAATGGATTTAACTCCACTGACCGCCACTCTCTGGGCCCTCCTCTCCAAGCAGTTTTTTATCCAGGACAATGTGCACATCCAAGCCATGAGTAGCCAATTTGTCTACAAGAATTATGTGGCAAACAGTATCAAAGGCTTTTCAAAATTCTAGGAATACAACATCAACAGCCTTTTCCTCATCCAGCAGCCAAGTTAGTCATGCTGCATTCTGGACAGGCTCAACCAGTAATTTCAGCAGTCAGCTAGCAGTAAATTCCAGTTTAGGTCCTAAGACGTGGAACACATCCTACCAAAAATGTAGAGCCTTTTAATGTGTAATTAACATCTGGATTTCACTATGCAATGACCTCATCCATCAAAAGCACATTTCACGTCTGCCTTGCATTTCCTTACATGTGTTTCTCATCCAGCCATTATCACAACATAACTATAAACAAAATAAATAATAGCCTCATATCCATTTATTTATGGATTAACTGCTATGGCTCAATTCTGAAAGAAATTAATTGCATAATACATACTACAGACAATATTATTATTTTACATCAAATAATATATAACATTAAACAAAACCAGCTTACTGCATATCACATACCTTTACAAAAGCTAACTGACAAGCAGAACACAGGATAAATCATCATTGAGTCACAAAATTGATCTAGTAAAGACAAAAGCTTTTATGGCAGTGGACTATTTACTTCATTTCCCATAAACAGCCAATAGCACCTTTTATGTATTTCAAAAATTCTACTCTCTCAATCTCTATTAAGACAGTGTAAGAATATTTTCCCCACAAGCCTTTTGAAAAAGTGTTGTAGATGCAGTATTGATCTCAGGAGAAAACTAAATAGCCTGCAAAGCACATATCAATATCTCTGTCAAACTAACAGTCATAGTTTATTTAACCATCCCGACACACTTATCAGTATAAGAGAATTATTTTTGCTTTCCTCACCAGTTTCATCTGCCAGTTGGTTGGTGAATTTATTGCAAGTAACTAATGAAAGTAATCTCCATATGATTAATTCTGAAATAAAAGACAAGAAACACTGGCATCCTTATCTCCCAGAGAGAAAACCGTTGTCTGGAAGAGGTGGCACAATGGCTTCTCTACTTCTACCTCCTGAGCTGCATGGAAAGTGAGATGTTACCTTTTAAGATCATAGGATCCAAGGACCTGCAACAGCCGAAAAAACATTCACAGCAACACCCCTTGACGGCACTGTTTATGCAGGAGCTGCCTGGCAGACAGCTACCTGGAATCCTATTAACGCAAAAGCTGATAACACAACACGGATTTTGTATGCTAAAGGAAGAATGCAATGGGGAAACTCACGGAGCTCAAATGAGCCAAAGGTTACAGGCCACCAGAGTAGGTGTGGAGCAAAGCAGCAATAAATATTAGTGCAAGAAATAAAAGCAAGTCCAGGTCACGACCAGCAAATTAATGGAGAATTATGCTCTGGTATAGACTTTGGTGTCCACTGCATTCATAGAGGAACAATTAATGTTCCCATATGAGGAATTTTGTTCCCATGAGATGAAGCTAGATCTATGAATTTGGAAAAAGAAGTTAACTTACAACACTATGGTTTCTGGAAACATTGGTAGTCATATCAAGGACACATGGCCATTTGCAGAGCTCTCTGCACTTTTCACTAGGCTTCCTCTGTGTTGCATTTGTTGGCTGAGTGCTGCAGCCCCTTCCACAAAATGTCTGCATTCACGTCTGTCCTTATCTTTCTGATAACTATCCTTGTCCACCCCAATTCTTCACCCCCTTTCTTTCAGTGTTCTTGTTGTTCTGACCTAACATACACCTTAGCTGCCATCACAGCTCCTGCTTAAATGTTTCAGACCTTTTCCCAGTCTGTATCTATCTTCAAAGAAGCATTATTAGATATTAAGGGCTTAGAAGACACAGAGAACACCCGCTTGGTTAGGGATTAGCATCCTTCTCCCTCAAGCCTGCCCAACTGCTGCAGAGTGTTGCTATGTTACTCGATTTAGTAACAAGGAAACACATCCCAAGAATACTACTTGGCCTGTTTGGTGTATTTCTAAGTTCACTGTAGCCCTTAAAAATAATCTAACTTGCAACAAAACACAAACAAGAAAATAATGTATTCTTAGAGAACTGGCAATCCCTTTCCTAATTCCATCCTGCCAGTAATTCTTCTGCTGGTACGGGTGTGATGCCTGGAAACGGCTAAGTTACTTGTCTCTATAAAGGTGGCTCTATCTACTGTATCACTAGAAATTAGGCCCTCCCAAGGAAAAAGGACAGTGCATCTATCTACCTGGGCAGCATGCCCCATAATTAGCATAATTGCAAAATGGTACACGGCTTTTTTAGTCTTGTTGACTCAAGTTGTGTTCGTCTCTCCCCTTGGAAAGCATCCTTTTAATTGTTAGGATATCAGGATTTCTTTGGGGATGACATTTTGCTAGACAAGGACAAATGGACTCCGAACTTGTAAGAGTAAACTGAGGTAATCCCATAATGGCAATTAAATCAAAATATTATTGTATTGATCTTAGAATATAGTGCTTCTCAGCTGCTTAATAAAATTGGAATCATTAATAAAAGTATATGCTGCACTCTTCCAATAAGTATTTAGCAATGGCCAATGTGTTGTATAAGCCAATTTGCTTCTGAACTGGTTCACATAGATAATATATGTGAGCCAGAAAATATTTTAAAATAAATACACAGATAAAGCTGTTCATTTGAATTCAGTTTGAACTCCATCTTGTATTTAATGTTATTGAAATGTATTTTGCTTTGTTAATTTGAGGGGGTTTTCCACAAAATGAATAAAAATGCAACAAAAACTGAGAGCCCATGATTGTTCAGATGACTTTGATCATAAGTATTCTGGTTTTTCTGTTATGAGCCATAGAAAACAGCTACCTTACAACTGGTACCTGCAAAATATGTTTGGTGATTTTTTTTTTTAATATACTATTAAACTTAAAATCAAGAGCATAATTTATGTTAACATGTTTAGTAAAGGGAAGACATGTTGAAAGTTCAAAGCAAGAGAAGGTCTGGAGAAGCTGGGCAGTGCAGTTGTAGTACATTCTTGTTTGAGGCTGTGAGGAGGGAGAACAAGCTAAGTAATGTCTACACTGCAGTAGTACATAGACCACAGGTTAGAATAAACCAGCCTTTCAAAATTCCAGGGTGAAAATAGTGCAATTATTAATCTGATAGGGTGTAAAGCCTGTGTTTGAGAAAACAGAATGTTGAGGCTAAAACATCCCAATGGTTTCTTGCCTGCATAAAGCAGTAGCTAGTACAGTTAGAAAGTAAAAATAAAACATGGCATTACCCACGTTGCTTGCAAAGACACAGCTTCCAGGACTTCCCTGGAGCTCATACTTCCTAGTCTCTGGATTCCTCAGCCTGTGTGCTTCTATTCACATTCCTATTGAGATGTGTATGGTAGGCACCTTGAATAAAGCTGTCTAGTGCTTTGTTCTAGGAAGTCAGGTTTCCATATCTTTTGCATGACAAGAAACTATTTTAAATTACCTTTTAAAAGTACACTTAAAAAGAACACACTCTCAAAGCCAAAACAGAATATGAACTCTTTTACACTCTTGCTGTCACTAATGCCTGTGGAAAGATGGTAAAAAACTTCTATTCCATTTTATTATCATTTTAAAGTGACTCTGTAAAGGCTCTGCATAGCTATCAGTGAGATCCCACGGCAGCAATCATGCCCTAAGCCTTTAGCAGAGATATACAATGAATACAAGAGAAGCCCATCTGTTAAATTCTATGCATACTGGCCCAGCAGCTGAAAAGGCAAAGCTCTACTAATTGTCTCCATTATTCAGCAGCACATCTACTGGTCCATTAACCTGCACTACTGAGATTAGCATTCAGAATACATGTATGTTTTTCTAATACCAGCTGCAGCAAACTAGGATGAAAATTTTGAGCTGATAAAATGTAAGTCTTCGGGAATATGGTTTCCTTAGAGAGTTCAAATGAAGTTATCCTTCAAAGAGACTTTTGATGGGGAAAAAAAGAAAACATAGTTTTGGTTAAAAAGGAATGTATTGCTTTAAATTACCTACAAGGGCCGTTTTAAAAGCCAAAAAACACTTAGCATTAAAATGTGTCCCTAAAATAACGCTTCAATAATACTTAACAATAGCAGGTAAATGCTGTATAAAGAGGAAAAATGTTTAGATATCAATGCTGAGTAGCAACATAACTAGCTTTAACTACTACCCACTCATTCTTCCTTTTCAGAGGAATAACCTGGGGCTGTGGTGTGTATCAGAAGCTGTAAGTCAGAAGGAATAGATAAACGGGGAGAGTGGGATGGTAGGGGGGGCGGGGTGTGTAAATATGCTCTGAAGAAAAAAAAAAAGAAAAAGAATGTGGAAGGCAAGAACAGGACAGAGGCTTGAGATAAAAAAGACGTGCAAGAGATCAAGCGTAGACCTAGAAAATCAGTCAGAAGGGAAAGAGAAATCAATACGAAAAAGTCAGACAATGCTATACACAAAATGAAAGGACTGTAGTAGGCATCAGAAGCACTGCTTCTCAGAGGCTGGCTGTGTGGTTAAGATTCAAAATATGGATATTTCATGTTTGATCCTAGAAAATCTGATTTTCATGTCTTTTGCATTTCAAGAAAGTATTTTAAGCTTGTGGCTTTTTAAAATAGTCTTTTAAACCCCAAATATATTCAAGTGTCACTCCCATCCATGCAAGTAATAATCTTTCTTTAGAATTCAGATTTTTCAGAGATTATAGCCTTTCCACTATCCCACAATATATTTTTATTACAAATAATACATCTACATTTTACTAATCCTAAAATCACATGCATAGACAAATGGTTGAATTCGCTAATGCTGTGACTCGCAGTTCTGAGGATTTCTTTGGTATGACTATTTGTGAAAGTCATTCTTTTCTGAGAAAGAAGAATTATGCACCCAAACGTTCTTTTTAACATGAGGCAAGAAGAAGTAAAAGTTGTGCTGCTAAATTTAGGAGAAAAAAAATGCCATGTAGTACAGTCTTGGTGCCCAATACAAGACTGTATGGAGCACAGTAAAATAATTATCTGGGTATATACATTGAAAGCACACAAGGCTCTGACATTTCTATAGTTTGACATTTGCTCTTTGGCATTAACACAAATCTACCCACTCCTCTGGCATCACTTATGCCTAATTATCTCAGAAAGGAAAAAGCAAAGGGAGGAATTATCACTAAGGAAATAAAGAGTTGTGCTCTTCCTTAACGACCTTAGAAAAGATTTCTGCTTAGTTCAGTGGTCTTAGGAAATAGCAACACTCCATGACAGAAAGCAAATTGCATCCTGGGCTGCATCAAAAGAAATGTGGCCAGCAGATCCAGAAAGATGATTTTGCCACTTTTTTTCTGCTCTGGTAAGACCTCACATGGAGTATTGTGTCCAACTCTGATGCCCTCAACACAGGAAAGACATGGACCTGATGGAACAGGTGCACAGAAGGGCCAGGAGAATGAGCAGGGAACACCTCTGCTATGACCACAGGCTGACGGAGCTGTGGTTGTTCAGCCTAGAGAAGAAAAGTCTGCAAGGAGACCTAATAACAACCTTCCAGGACCTGAAGGGGGCCTACAAGTAGGAAGGAGAGGAACTGTTCACAAAGGCCTGTAGAGATAGGACAATGGCTTCATACTAGAGAAGAGCAAATTTAGATCGGATGTTAGTCACAAATTTTTTACCACAAGGGGTGTGGAACAGCAGAACAGGTTGCCTCAGGAGGTAGTTGAGTTCCCATCACTGGAGATATTCAAGGTGAGGTGAGCCTCAACAGGGCTTGGGACAATGAGATCTAGTTGAGAATGCCCCTGCTTTCTACAGAGGTTGGACTACATGACCTTTAGAGATCCCTTCTAACCCAAACCATTTTATGATTCTATGGTAGGATAGAACTACACAGAAAAACCCAACCCTGACATTTTGTTTGAGAATCAAATTTTATTTTGATTCAGAAAGAAAACGTAGGAGCCTATTTCAGAGTCAGCTAGGTTCATAAGGTTTGATTTCTTCAGCAAGTGTCTTTAAAATATTTAAATACTGACACCTGCCTTGGTTTGAGTCCAAACAGAACTAATTCTGTTCAGTGATTTCACTTTCCAGGATAACACCCAAGAAAGACACTGTTCTCTAACACTAGACTAAGAAGTGTTAACTTTGGAATAACAGAGATTAAGAACCAATCATTTAAGTACTTGGAAGTATCCTTTTAGATTTTAATCTGAATAACTACGCAAGGAAAATCCAAAATAAAAGATTGGGTATCTGACAGTAGATAAAGGGTTTGGTATCAGACAGTTAATCTATTTTGACTTCTTCGTTTTCTCAGCTTTAATATGCATTGTCATTTAAAGCTGTAGCATCCTAAATAAGGCTAGTGGAAAAGTGAGGGAATAAAACATAGTTCAAGAATTTTTCAGGGAAAAAACCTCCAAAATCTACAATCTAGCAGTATATATACATGGCTTTATATTGTTCATGCTTTTTCAATGCAGGTGTAGCCAAGTTTAGGCAACAAATTAATAAGTAGATGAAAATTTCAAAGGCAAGAACCTGTATATATAAAGGGCAGAACTGAAAAATTTGTTACATTTCAGAGAATCCCACAAGAAGATTATCAATTGACTCCCAGTCAGTAGTGTTTTGGTTTTAACTCTTCCCAGTCCTAAACCTTTTTACCCCTATTCTGTGCTTTGCAGTATCAGTGCCTGGGCTGCCTACCAGCAATGATAATGCCATTATTGCAAAATTTTCTGCTAAGTTATAATCCAGCCTGGAAACTGCTTTGAGTTTACCATGAACAGTTTTAATTGCCTTCACACAATAGCTAAAAGCCAACGTGACACATGCGTAGTGAGACTACACATTGCAAGACATCCTGCCTGCCTCTCTGCAAGTTTCCAGCATTGGAAGCCAAGGCCAGGTCAGTGACCGTCTGCCTCCTCCTCCCCCACCAGCAACCTGTGAAGCTGGGCAAAGAATCACAAGTCTCAGCAACAGGAGCAGCCTGAAAGCCAACCAACAGAATTCCCTGCAAGCATTTTGGGTACTGTCTCAATTTATTGCTAGCCTCGCAAGTCGAGAAACAATATTTGTGAGTAAATATTTTAAGCTTTTATTATTTACCTAGCTTCTGCCCTAAGCACAAAGGCCTTGAGTCCATCCAGTGGGCAAGCAGAGTAATTAACCACAAGAAACTTTCTCTTCCAGTCTAATTGAATTTGATTGGGTTTAAATGTTTATATATTGATAGTTAATATTAGATCTAGATACTTATATGTACTGCATTCCATGACTGTTGTAAATAAACCATTATTATTAAAATAATTTTTCAGGGGTAGTGAAAAGTTTGAATATAAAAATCAATAAATCATATTTATTTTTAAAATTAATCTTGCATTAATTAATGACATTCCTCTGTTACACACAGTAAGTTTCTTAGAATATTGAATCAGTGTTAAATTGCAAGACAGGTCTTTGGCCTGCCTGCAGCCAAGTCAAATGATTTTTTTTTTCTGTCAACAGGATGAGAGTTCTGTGTGGTGTGGTCCTGTAAGACTAAACAATGTGATCAGATCACCAGTGCTGCCTATCTCTGACACTTGTAAGGAGTAAGAGGGAGCAAAAGAGATGGTGATTATCATTGAGTGGCTAGCACAGGCATTATAAGTATCTCAATGGCAGATCTACTGCATCTTTGATACTGCTCCAAGCGGCCAAATAGCAATGTAACTAACTTTCAAAGACCTGTGCTTTCCAAGCACCTCCTCTACACACTACCAAGAATACAAGACGAGGAGGAGAGTTCCTCTTTCTCTGCAGACATCTTTAATCTGAGAAACTAACATTCAGTTACACACACTGAACAGAAGCAGGAGTCCAGGACAGGGTGAGCCAATTCTCCACAGAGCTACTTCTAAAAATGTTTCTACCTGAACTGCAGTTATCCATTGTTCAGATGCATTCCTTTGAGCTTAAAAAAGGTTGTTTGTGTCCTAAAATCAAGCAGCCAAAAGGAATTGTGTTATTTGTAGACATCAAAGGTTTACCCTCCTCAGCTTATCAGGGAACCTATCATTTTATTTCTCCAGTGCTTTGTATGTGGAAACAGACATAATGGCTGCCTGTGAAGTAATATAACTACTATTCTGTACCCGTGCAAAATAGAAAAGCTACTACTAGCAAAAGTGCATTTCCAGGGTGAACCGACAATTGGAGAAAAATGCAGCATTTTGTGGTCTTCAGCTGAATTTTCTTTATGGAATGACTTGCCACCCTCGTATCGCAGACAGACATCTTTGGAAGAAAAAGACAACAGGCTATAAGCATGCATGTGCACATCATTTCCTTTCACCTGCTTTGAAAATCTCATTTGTCTCCAGGTATTTTTATGAGGGAAAAAAACACAGTAAAACATGATTTAAATAAGCAGTCTAAATGCAAAGTATAAAGGAAATAACCTCTAGTTCTTTTACAATATTTGACAGATGCACCTTTTAAACTTCCCAAAGCAAATGCATATGTAATGATTACATGTGATAATTTCTTGATATTTTTATTGCAAAATATAAATCCTTGTGCCTATCCTTTTCTCATCATGATCCTGAATAAGGATGAAGCTGTAGGAATTTTGGTTCTGCAGAATGTAATCAAAGGGAGATGAAGTTTGAAATATTTTCTATTTTTCATCCTTACACTAATACTCACTACATTGCAGAAAGGTCTCTTTGCATGCTTAAAACAAAACAAGACAGAGAAAAGAAGCTCACAAGTGATAACAACAGAAAGATTAGATTCTTTTTCATAGGCTAATTATATCTCATATAAAATAATACAAAAACAAAGTAATTCTAGAAGAGGATTT
>VWZI01023510.1:255584-269883 GCA_013396835.1 Psilopogon haemacephalus
CTGGTAGCAAAGCCTTTATATTTCTTTAAAGCCTTCATAGTACTATGCAGTGCTTTTACCTTTAAAAGAAGAAATAAGAGACACGTGGGGGAAACTATGGCATTTTAAAAACAATTAATGTTCAATATAATGGTTCAATAGTGCAGGCATGGGACAAGTGGAGAAGAGTATGTCATCATTGTTGCAATCTGAGAGAAGGTGAAGCTGTTTAATTTGAAAGGGATGTAAATTTACACCCCAAAAAAGCCTCAAACAAAATAAAACCCAAAACCAGCCATGTCAATCTACAAAGCAAACCATTTTGTAAGCTGTTATCAATTTCCTGTTATCATCCATAGGAGACACACTGGGTGAAGCTCTCTTTTCTGTTCTATGCATCAAATTATTATCAACTTTTGTAAGCATTTTGCATGGCATCTAAGGCAGATCCTGACCTATTTTGAAGTTTATTTTAGGCAACTCAGTGTGTAATCACCAGGTTTTCTATGTAACATCCTAGGTCATTTGATGCAGCATAACTTTTGTTTGTGCTGTTCAAGGGATTCTTTGAGATTCTGATAGCAAGAATCACAACTGAATGCAGATTCCAATAAACCCACAGACTCCAATAAACCCAGTATTGATGCAACTATGTCACTTTCTTTCATGTAAAAATACATTAAAATGTGGTAAAACCTACAATAGACAGAAATTACAGTCCTCATCCCACAAGGAATTCTAAAATTTGAAAATAAAATTGTTCATAGAAAAAAAATCTAATATTTTAATCTTTGCACTAAAATACAGATCTAAAATCTCATTTTAGAAGTCAAAACTGGCCATGTCTGAAGTAGGTCAGAAAGTAGACAAAAAGGTAAAGTGGAACTGGAGCCCTAAGAAATCTGGATTTGCAGGGTTTTCAGCAGAGGCAGTTAATGTACCTTCTGCAGGGTTTACCAGAACCAGGGGTAAGAAACAAGTAAAGAGTCTACCAGCAGAGATGTTGAATGTGATGAGTTTTATTCCAGTAAACCTACACTTTAGATGCAGGCATAACACTTGAAAATTTTTTACTGGCTATAACTAATTTCCTTCAGCATAGTTTAGCAGCTAACATTAAAAAAGCTCTTTTATCTGCAAAACTTCACTACGTGCTTCATTCCTGCCTGTGGGCGAGTGGTCACTCCCCATGACCCAAGGAACTTCTGTAGTACAGCTGAGAGCTGAAATGTCTGAGTCATTCTTCACTAATTTACCAAAGGACATTTCTGAAGCTATTCAGCAGGCCAGTGGATGCCTACAAGTCCCACGAAAAGCATGTAGCACTCCATACAGCCCAGCCTCAGTCCGGCAATCCAGTTTACAGAAGCAGTTTTGGCTTTTCTCTCAGCTGTATGACATCACCATAGAGATGTGTAGTGTGTTAAAACCAGACAGGATCAAGATTTGCACTTTAGCACAAGAGGAATTAAGGACAGATGTTACCAAGACAGAACTAAGTACAAGATGCCTCTTATAAGGCATATTTCATACAGAGGTGCTGTATTAATAGTTACTGACCAAAAGCCAAACGTGGATGAAAGCAGTAACTAGAACAATTGCTCCATTAAAATACCACCTTACACTTCTGCTGCTGCCTACTTCCAAACTGCATAGCTGTCTGTTACAACACCCATTGTGCTGGTTTGAACTAATTGGAGAATTTGAATGAGAAATTAGTGATAGGCTGAGACAGGAAAACATTTGTGATGCTACTTCACTCACAGTTTTACTGAGAAAGAAAGAAAAAAAAATGTTTCAAGAGTTTCAACCCAAATATAGATAAGTCAGACCGCTTTGGGCTGTGGCTGCTTTTGCATGACTCTTTCTCCCTGCCTTTCATAGCTGGATCTGCTTTCCTGCTACTAATCCCCCTGGCCGATCTACATTCACCTATCTGCTGAATAAACCAGATGGTGAGATAAGACTGGGAAGGGGGAGAGGTGGTAGGGGTGGTTACTAACCCCTCTTCAGGACCCTGATCTCTGGGAGGGGTGTGGTGTTTCTGTATTACCTTTTTACTGTATGTATATATATATATACGTAAATATCTGTTATATTGTAAATATCTGCTTGCATATTGTGCAAAGCTGTAAATATAAAGCTTCATTTATTAACTTCAAGCCAACTTCCAGCCAAATAACTGGGTTATTTCAAACTGGGGTCGGGGTGGCGGGGAAGGTAATTGCCAAACCACCATACCCATCAAATGAAAAAGCAGAACTTAAAGGAATTGATCTAAAGCCTAGAAGTAACTAAACTCACAATTTATTGATCTCAATAATTTATAGTGCAAGCCACCTGAGGTCCTGATTTTACTAAGTATTAATTATTATCCTATGGGACAATTTTTTTTCCTCCCCTTCTCACTTCATTATTAGAGTGTACTATAGTCTGAAGGTGCAGAGAAGCAGAAGCCTAGGCTTGTACTAGTCCAGTCAACCACGAAATTATAGTTTGTTGATGGCAATACTTAACAGCACCCAGAAGACCTAAGTATGGTATGAGAATATAAGAAGCTTATAACACAGATTTAATCGAGCATAACTTAAAACCTTCTTTCAAGTCTCTGATTATTTCAAATATAGCCCTATATGTGCAAAAGTTAATTTGCATTACATTTGAAGTCTTTTTAAATGTACTTCTGCATATCTGTCTTTCATTGTTGCCTTTTCAGTCACTTAGCACATATCAGAATGCTTGGACGTGTGCGCAGCCCATGCTGCATATTATAATACCATCCATAAATAGCACTTCTTTTACAGTGGCAATTGTCACTGCAAGATATTGCTAATTGTAACATTGCCTAAGCAAGAAACTGGTAACACTTCTCAGTAAGGGTTTGTTACTAATGCTAAATTACAGTGGTATTCCTGCAAAAGCTGCAAGTCTAAAGGGATTCAGTATGATTAAGGCTATTACCAGGAATGTCAAAGGGCACATTAATGAATTTCTTTAGAAAGCATTCTTAAATAGGACTCTCCTGGATTCAAAACGCTTAAAGCCACTGACACATTCCAGTGCCTTCAATGTGTATGAATAAGGGCCTCAATACAGGTCTTATTTGGAAGCTGTTTCTGTATGTGGGCATTCTTCCTATTTTAGGTGTTTGCTCTAAAAAAAAACCAACAAAACAAAAACACTAGATATCCTTAGTTTGTGTTGTTTATGATAGCTTTTAGTTAAACTTCTTTAGCCCACTTTAATACAGCATCACAAGTAAGGCTAAGGCAAATATGAAAGAAGATTTTTTTTTATTATTTTTTTTAATTGTTTGCCTCTAATTTTAAGAGCACTTTGGCAATCAGTAGATCAAAATACTGCAATTATCGGTAGCAGGGAAGTTCAAGTGCCTTTTTTTTCTTTGTTTTCTGATACTGAAAGGGGCGCTTGATTCACTGGAACGCATTCCTCATCACACATTCAAATATATTGTGAATCAACCAATATTAGTAGCAGTTCTTAATTCAGTATTTTTTTTCTCAAGAGGATGTTAAGGAAAGCTGTTGGGTTTTTTCTGTAATGCTAGCACCATTCCTTCCAGCTGAACATGCTCATGGGCTTCTCAGCAAACACTACTTGACAGAACTTACATCCTGACATTCACAGTAACACAGAAACATTTAGATTGGAAAAGACCTTTAGGAGCAGCAAGTCCAACTGATAACCCTACTCTACAAGGTGCACCTTAAACCATATCTCTAAGCACCACATCCTAACTACCTTTAAATACATCCAGGGTGACACCACCATCTCTCTGGGCATCCTATTCCAATGCCTGACCACTCTTGCCATGAAACTTTTTTCTAATAGCTACCCAGTGGCAGCTTGAGACCATTCTCTCTTTTTCTGTCACTATTTACCTGTGAGAAGAGAGCTCTCCACAACATCCTTTCAGGACAGCTTAGCAGTGTCATATAGTTAGTTTCCCACAGGAAACGTTCCATTGAGATTCATATACGCGTCTCTTACAGGTCCAGAAACAGTGTGTTTCGAGAATGTCATCAGTATGCATCCAGCTGTCATAAACAGACCCTGGTTTGACATGCAGGTGAAGAAATGAGCAGCAGTTCCAATCACAGCTCTACCATTGATACACGCATCACAACCATAAAACCTGCTTCTCTCCATTCTCAGTGACAGAAGCATAGGAAGATGTTATAGTAGAAGGTTTGGTTGGGACAGCTGGGGACAGCACTGTTACTTGTTAATTCTTTTAGAAAAATAAGGAATTCCTGAAGGTGAACGTTAGAGGAATATGTGGCAGCACAAAACATTTTCAGTTGCTTCCTTTGTGCCTTGTTCACATTTGGTCATCTAAGTACACAGAGGGAGAGGAATAATGATGAGAAAATACTAACTCTAACAAACTGTATATAGGCATTACAAATTATGCAAAGTTAATAATCAATTTTATTTTTATATCCAGGCAAATACTGTTAATAACTATGAAAACTGTTTATTAACATTAAATCTCACCAGAAAACTTATTTACCATCTTCAAAATGCACAGTTTGGATATTTATACACACAGGGAACAGGCAAAACTAGAACACTAAGAAATAACTACCAAATGCAAACATTAAAACTGGAAAGAGGTTCTTAGTTTCAATTATACCTCTTGCCTAGCAGGGGACTTGAGAGGCTCCTTTCCGCTACTAAGGCAGAAGGGCACAATAGAATCTAGTTACAGAATTTCTTAAGGGAGAGGCTTTGAACTATTCACTCACAAAATAGTATCAGACAGTACCCAAAGGCTGAACGGAATCTGTCAGCGTCTTGAAAGTCATTGCAGGCAAAGCAGAGCATAACGTGGCAGGGCAGAGCAGGCAAAGCAGAAGTGAAAGCAAAAAGCAGAAAAAGCATGTGGCAGAAGTCTATTTATTGTTTTGCCTGAATGTAATGGCTGCCATGGCCACACAAATTCACCAGTCGGAATGGCACTTTGCCAAACCTGACAATCTTAGGTGAAGTCAGGAGCTTGCTTTCCCTTACTTGGGAGAAACAAGTCTGGGCAAGTCTTGGACCATCAAAGTGAGTGTCTCCAAGCCTTTTTTCTTCTTCCTGCACTCTGCTTCCTCCCCCATCAGAGAGAAGTGACTTCGGGATCGTGCCTGGCCAAGCCAGGACATGTATCTTCCACAACAATAGGTTACCTAAAACATCATTAATATAATACCATAGTTTTGTGGGTTTGATGCTGCTTCAAAAAGCAAGAAGCACTGTGACAGAGGTTAAGAAATAAATAAATAAATAAATAAATAAATGAAGGAATGAAATAAAGATTTTGTATTTTTGCCTGATTATGTCAGTGTTGGGATTTTGGGGAGTTTTTTTTAAGAAAAAGATCCTGGTGCTTTTCTGTGTGACAAAAAAAAAAGGCAAAAAAAAATAGTAGTTTAAAAAGTTATTGCAAGGGGTGCATTATTAATACAGAAATGTTTTATAGATTTTTTTTTTTTTAATCTAACATTTACTTATGTACTGGGAACACAGTTGTGCTACATGTGGTAAAATCTGATTCAAATTCTGTAAAGTTCCTAACCAGTAATGATGGACTTGGAGCATTTTGCTGTCAGTTCATTAAAAATTTCTCAAGTGCCTTTTAGTCAATCTTCCACTAGCAACCTGATACCATCTGCTTTAAAGAACAGAAAGCCTCACTTTTGCAACATCTGTAAGTTGTTCAAGAAGTTCCTTCCACATTTCATTTTGTGTTTGATACGTCACTAAAGACCTGTGGACTCAACTCAGGTGACTTGAAGTGCAATCTTTACACCAGTGTAACATCATTAACCTAACAGACTGTTAGTCTTAGTTTATACCACTGCAAGAAAATAAATACAACCATCAAGCCTCTCGTTAAATATGTCTTTGGCTTCATGTCCTAAGAATTTCAGTTACATTAGATAAAACAAAGCATTCTTATTCATGTTCAATGTTCCCCAAACAGCTGGATTCCTTGAAAAGAAAATATGGGGGAACTGGATTTCCTTAGCTATTGCACTATTCAACTATCCTGCCTTTGTCAGGGAGTTGCTGATACTTTCTTACTCTTCAGAGATCAGCCGACAGGCAGAAAGGGGAAGCATAGCCTTAGAGCAGAGAAACCTGATTTATACTTTAGCTATTGACAAAATGTCTCAAACCAGTTTCAGGAATTCTGAAGAATAATGACAAGCCCTAACACTTCCAATGTGATTAAGACAAGAAGCCATAGACTCTTCTTTAATAGGAAAGCAAAGAAATGGGTTTTACCCATAAAAAGCCCAGTATCATTTCTTCAAAGGTTAATTCCTCATTAAGGATACAGAATAGAGTATGTCACAAATGGTTAAAGCTTTGAAGTTCTTTGTGAATATTCACTGAAATTTGCATTGCTACACAGCACAAACTATTTTTGGATTCTGCATAAATAGAATATCTAATATGGAATTACATTATAATGAAATATGCAATAATGCAAGGACCCATAAAGCACTTTTCACGCACTCCAGGCATCTAAAAACTTTCAAATGCATAAAACATGAATACATTTGCTGCACAAATGACTGCATATCAGGTTCATATTTAATTAAAACTCAGATGTTAAAAAAATACATTATACATATGTCTGCTAACACATACTTAAACTGTTATTGATATTTTGTATCATGGCAAACATCAGTGCGAACCGAAGAGAAAAGCTGACTGGGTTTTAGGGCTTGGCTCTTCTACCTAAACTGCAGAATTCCGCTCTGCACTATAAAGAAAATGCTATTTGTTAATGATCCATGAAAATATAGATAAAACTACTCTGGATCTGAATGTTCCACAGGCTGCTACACAAATACAGAGATTCAAAAAGATGCTCTTTTTAAAATGTTTGATTATCTGCAATAATCAATTCAGTAATATCTTAAAAGATAAGGAATTAATAAAAATAATATTGAAAAATGTATACATATGTAGTCTGTATCAAACATAATAATGTTTTTAGCTGTCACTTCCCCCACTTTTATTCTCACACCATGGCACAACCTTAGCAGCAGGATTCAATAGAGAAAGGATGGCCTCAACACAGGCTACTGTTGCATGCTAGGATGTTCTGGGAAGCAGAAATAGTTGATTCAAACCTTTAGACTCAGAAGAACTTTTCACTTCCCAGATCAGTGCTTTAACACCTAGGCTCTTACATTAAAAAATGGCCAGTAACTCACCTGGCAGCTGAGATTTTTTTGGTTGATTTCACTGCTGTCTCAATGAATTAGTGATGGTACAAGGACACCTAACTTATCATGTCATTCCAGGAAATAAGGCAGAAATTAAGTATCTCCATAACCCTCTTACAGTGATGCTAAGGCATCCTCTTCTTTAGTGCCTCCCTTTGCAGCCCAAGTTGTTTCTTGGTCTCCACAGGACTATAATTAGGAACCTAAGATCTGTAGCTAGCAGTGCAGATGACTTGTGGTTTATCCCTAACAGTGTGAAATGCCAACTCTTATCATTTTATTAGACTATACATATTCACACCAATATTTTCAAGAACACAAAAGGACAACTAAAAGTTGCATTTTTCTTTTAACTTCTTATATATAGTAATTAATCCATTTATATCTCTCTTTTTTTCAGGCTCTGCTGCTACATACTCAACAAAACAGTCATATTTATGGTGGCGGTTTTACTTTTGCACATATACGAGCTAGGATCTATTTTTTTAAACAAGCATATGGATACTCACATTACTTTCTGAAACTATGAAATGAGCATAACATCTTGGAATGCTTTCTCAGTATTCCTGTCTCTATGTATTCACTCTTTGTAGAGCACAGATTAATCTGTTAACCTAATACAAAAATGACATACAATTTTTTCCCTAAGTTGAGATATGTCTGATCAAAATAAACTCCTCCTGGACCAAACCTTACCACATTCTGTCCAGACACGTAACAGTTATTCCAAGAGTGCACAACGCACCTTCAACACAGAGCAGGGTCTACAGTGACATCCCTACTGAATTGGTCAGATCATAGACACAAGACATAAAGAAAGTCAAGGCTGTGATTCCATCTTGAAAATGGCATGTCTGATCAATGCAAATGAGCCACAATGGCTACACATTCACTAGCAAGCAAGTATATGCCTGCTTTGCCTCCATGTGCAAGGTAATTTCAAACCTCAAGCTACACTGTATGACAGCATTGCAAAGCCAGAACTACCTCCCAAGCACACATAGCAGATAAAGACAAAGGAGGTATCCCTTTAAAATACAGTTAGAAAGCTGTAGCAAATAGGTATGGATCACATCGAGTTTGAAGCCCAGGAAAAATGCATCACAAATGTTTTGAGAGTTCCTTATCTGGGATCCACTCCCATAACCCCTCCCTGAAAATCATTCAGTTCCTCAGGGTAGGGTGGAGAGTTCCTGCAACAAAAGCCTCAGCAAGACTGTGTCCTCAAAACCTCCCTCCCTCCCCACAGCTGGTGGGGTAGGCTATGAGCTTGTCACTACAGATAGATACAGTCTACTCAAACTTCCCGAGATGAAGAGAAAGAAAATTCAGATTCTGTAGAGCAGCTGATCAGCTGAAAAGCAAATAGCTATGACACAGTTCATCACAAAAAAAAAAAAGAAAAAAAAAGAAAAACAACCCAGAAATTAGCATTAACAAGCTAATGCTTTATCTGATTGTGAGGGGTTTTTAATCTTGTTTCTAATTAATTTTTAAATTTTGACAGATTGAATTAAAATGTTTATTTGCTTTGCATTCAATGTGCATAGGGCCCTTCCTGACTTCCCCTCATGAGATTATATGAGTGCCAGCCTTTGTGAGCCCTTTGTCTTCTGGACACTGGAAAAGAGGACTAAGTCCTTGTTTCCATTACCTAAATATTTTTTATTTAGAGGCTTCTGTTTTTCAGCAGGATTTTCCTGCCATTTCTTTTGTTTTCCTTTTAATTTGTCACTTATATAAGTTTTACTGTAATTTGGATACTAATGCATAACTCTTCTTTTGGTTCTGAAGCCCTTTCACTATATTCTGTTTTTTAAAAGGCTTCCTGTGTTAGTTCCAGCTGAAGTGCCAGAGGAATAGGCCTCTTATCCTTCTTTGTATTTTCTGTTTAAATACTTGCAAGAAATCTTTTCCAGACATTTCAGCTGGAATTAACAAGAGAAAACTGATCTCCTCATGTATGTGTTGTTGCTCCTGACAAAGTCAAGAAGACAGGCTCCTTGAGGAGAGAAATTAACTTTCTTGCATTATTTTCACTTGATTTATGAACAATTCTCATTATCATTGAATCTGAATTCCACTTTCTTAGAGGTGGGAGTAAGCCCCTCAGAAATTAGTACTTTTTTTAGATCTACTGTGTACAATCTGTAACAATCAAACAATGCTCAAGAGTAACTCCAAAGAGCTAGGATCTATCACAGAGTATAAAGACTACTGGATTCTTGTGTTTCTGTATCCTGTGTCTTAATACTTGCAGTTTTGATGACTGCTGCTAGAATCCACATATTTCAGGGAAAAAGAAGCAATGGAGGAGAGAGGAAAAAAAATTCGCTTAGCAACAAATTTCACAGTAAATGATAGAGAGCTTGGAAGGTCAGAGGCTGTGATTCTGCACAGAATTTCAACTAGTCTCTTTAGACTATGCATTCATTGCATAGTCCGTGTTTATGCTGCCTATTTTATGCTTAATTGTGAAACTACACACAAATTGTGGTGTAAACAGCATACAGAAAAATTACCTAGATTAATGGCATACAAAACTATCACACACATTCACGGTCACCATTAGTATCAATAGAACAACATACAACCCATTGAAAAAGTAAATCCAAAAGAAACCTCTCAAAATTAATGGAATTGATATGAATCCTGACATAATTTAGCTATTGGTCCAGGTGCCTAATCCAGTTATTCTGCATTAGCACTGCTGTAACTGAGGGTAGAATTTTCCTTGGTGACTTTCCTGTTTCACTCTGTTGTGAAGCTCGATGTAATAGTGGTACCAGGCAGGAATAGCCACTCTTGAATGTGTTTGGTGCAGCACATGCTTCAGTATTTATCAATAACTATCACTGCCTAGGAATGATGGCCAAGGTTACAGGCACTCTGTGCACTGACAAGTGAAAGGACAGACACCTGAGCTGACTGGTATTCGAGATCTTGCCCCTCCCTTGCTTACATACTTCCCGGTGTTTGCCCCAGGACACAACAGAAATCATAGAAACAAGGTTTAAATCACAGGATTACAGGATGTCAGGGGTTGGAAGGGACCCAAAGAGGTCATCGAGTCCAACTTCCCTGCCAGAGCAGGACCATACAATCTAGCACTAGCACAGGAACACATCTAGACAGGCCTTGAATGTCTCCAGAAATGAGACTCCACAACCTCTCTGGGGAGCCTGTTCCAGTGCTCTGTGACCCTTACAGTAAAGAAGTTCCTCCTTGTGTTGAGATGGAACCTCCTGTGCCGCAGTTTATATCCATTGCTCCTTGTCCTATCACAGGGAGCAAGTGAGAAGAGCCTGTCCCCCCACTCCTGACACCCAGTCCTCAGATACTTAGAAACATTTATTAAATCCCCTCTCAGTCTTCTCCAGACTAAAAAGACCCAGGTCCCTCAGCCTTTCCTCATAAGGCAGTGCTCCAGTCCCCTAATTATTCTCATAGCCCTCTGCTGGACTCTCTCCAGCAGATGCCTTTCCCTCTTAAATTGGGGAGCCCAAAACTGAATGCCCATTTGAAGTGAGCCCTTTTGTCACTAAAATTAGTAAGAGTGGTGTTTCCATTTATATTGAAGGCTGAGATGTTTCTTGATTGTCTGCTGTAAATTTAAGCTAAGAATACCAGGAATTTGAAATCATCAGGGCACCCAGCATACACTACCACCCTTCCTATCCGGAGCCCTGCAGAGTAGGGGCACAACATTCACATGTGTCTTTTACAGAGTGCAAGGATCACCTTCTAGATTTGTAATCCAAGTAAAGAACTATGTGATCTAAAATGTGCTCATAAACATATGCTGGTGTTATTATAGTGTATAAACAATCCATGAACCTAAATGCCTTCATCTGATTGCCTACAGAATGACATGGATTAGACATATGCAGAAACCAAGCACAACTCTTCTCATCAATAACAGTTAAACCATGTACAATACAATACAAATACAAACTGAGACTTTTAAAACCTCTTCATTTACTGTGGCAAGGTGATTTCCATAATGACACACAGAATCTACCAGCACTGTAATTATCCCTGTTCTTCACCACAAGGGCCTATGGCAGTGTTTTGAACTGATATGTAAAGGGCGAAATACAGAATCCCATATTTAAATGTAGTTCTCCACTTTGAGCCTGAAAATTGCAAACCAGAAAGCTTGTGCTTCAGAAAAGCCTGCTGTGATTTTTTTTTTTCCAGTACCTGGAGAAATCTTCACAGCAGAGAATAAAATGCCTTTCTCTGCAATCATTGTTTTGGTATGGCAAAAAATGGAGGTGCTGCCCACTGCTCCATTAACAAAATTGCTTCTTGGCAATCTGTGAAACTCCAAAGTACTTTAAGACCTCACTTTTTTTTTTTTTTTTTTTTTCTTTTCTCCCCTGACAAAGCACCAGGTTGTCCAACTGCAAATCTGCATTTCATTGCTGCAGCATATTCAATAGCTTATATTTTGATTAGAGACTTTAAAAATACGTTCTTCACAATTCAATTGCAAGTCTCTGGGGGTTTCTTATTCTTCACTCAGATGTGCCACCAGCATGGCCACTGCTTAGCAAACTGTAAGCTATCATACTAAGAGACTGTACGAGTCACTGGAAAAGGCAAATTGATAACCTTTTGTGAATGGAAGCCTATTTTGTGATTTTCATAAATATTTGATAAAGTCCTGTTAATGAAACTTAGTTTGCTCCTTATTCCTGACAGATGAGAGCATGTTCTGTGTCTTACTATATCTAACTAACTCTAACAGCTCTTGCCTGTTTGCTTCCAACAGTGCAATGCCTGTTCTGAAAACTGAGTATGTCCACTGACAATTGGCCTCTATTAAGCTTTGCTGTTTCTGCTCTTGCATTGCCACCAGAGCTGGAGCTAACCAATGTACCAGCCAGCAGGAGAAGCCTGCAGAAGCTGCAGTTGCATCTCTGACACCGGTACTAAGCACATCGCTCAATCTAGAGGAAAAATGATAAAAGAATCAGCATTGGTATTTCATAAACAAAACAGTGTCCTGGTGCAAAGAGATGACAGCTTTTCAGATATGATTGTCAGGTCCAGTCTTGGGAGGAAAGATGAGAAAAACAACATGATTTGTGTAAGATTCATAATAAGAGCTTTCACTTCTTGGAGCACAGAGGAGCATTTGAGAAGCGAGCAGAATATAGGTATGGCTCATCCACTCCCTTTTTTTACCCTCTCAGAACAGTAACTGAGGCTAGTTAAAGCTCATCAGCTGGGCCCTATGGCTATGTATCCCCCAAGGCAGCACCACTCTACTCCCCAGTGCAGGGCTTTATTATAGCCCATCTACTCTAGCTGTCAGGAAACAACAGAGTACTTACAATTTTCAGACCAGGTCACTCTCATAACTGTTGATGTTCATTCTCCAGCACCACTATGTGCATGTGGAGTGAGAGAGAGGTATTATCTTTCATTGTTACCAAAATCAGAAATATGGATACATGTATATTATTTTCCTTCTGAAGTTTCTTATTTTTCCATATTCCTAAGTTCCTCTAAAAGCAACGCTTTTGTGTGTTTACAACAGACTAAAAGCGCATTTCTTCTTGTAGGAGACCAATTTTGAAGATCAAAATCTCTCCCAGACACTTTAAATAATGGTCGTGACTGGTTGTCACACGTGGCATTGGCAGGTATTACCTACCCCTGAGAATGGCTCACTTTCTGTAATGATTGGCATTTTCAGCTATTAGCAATCTTCCTGTGAGATGTCAGAACAGTATGCAAGTCTGCTTCCAGGCTGCTGCTATGTCCCTACTATTGTTAATACTGCTCGGCCATAATACACAGAGATATTGAACAACTTTTTTCTTAAAAACAGCTCTAGCTTTAGGATGTAAATATGCAAGAACTGCTGCATCAGAAACCCTCTGAAACTTTAAGAAGAATCCTACAAAACTCCCTGCTTTCACAGAATCATTCAGGTTGGAAAAGAACCTCAGGATCACCAAGTCCAACCGACCAGTCTACTCTACAAAGGTTCACTCTAAATCACATCCCCAAGCACCACGCCCAAATGACCTTTAAACATGTGTAGGATTGGTGACTCCCTGGGCAGCTCATTCATAAGCCTGGGCACTCTAGCTGTGAAAAAACATTTCCTAATGTCCCGTCTAAGCCTACATAGTGGCAGCTTGAGGCCATTCCCTCTTTTTCTATCACTAATTACCTTTGAGAAGAGACCACCTATTCAACCACATGACAGAGGCTTGCAAGTTATATTCAACTTCCTATCCCAGATTCACAAAAGTTCCACTGTGTAACTTCCCAGGATTTGCATG
Organism: Psilopogon haemacephalus; assembly: GCA_013396835.1. NCBI lineage: Eukaryota > Metazoa > Chordata > Aves > Piciformes > Megalaimidae > Psilopogon > Psilopogon haemacephalus. Next base: position 269,116 of record VWZI01023510.1, read on the forward strand.
GCTGTGACCAGCATCACAGAAATCAGGGGGAGTTTTTCCATCCACTTTAATACATGCAAATTGGGGTGCTTTATTTGGCTTAATTTACAAACTGAAAGAATGTTATGTGGTATCAGCACAGGTCTCAAAGCACCTTGCAATATTTATTCTTTCAAAATCAACTATGACATAAATAATACTGATTCTTTCATGCAGCTGAATGAACTACAATATACTGTAGTTAAGTTACCAGTTGTTGACTCAGGTGTCCATTTCTACAAATACAGTACCATTAAGTTATGCTTATCTCACTCTTTGGAGATACTCAAGACCCACCTGAATGCATTCCTGTGTTATCTGGTATAGGTGATCCTGCTTTGGCAGGGGGTTGGACTGGATGATCTTTCAAGGTCTCTTCCAGCCCCTGACATTAAGAGATTCTGTGTAATTTTGCATTCCAAAATGACACACACACGTATTATGAGGATTTTTTTTCTTTTACTTTTCAAAGCTGTGGACATAACAGTACTCACCAAGAGATGGGAAAATACTTATCTTATAGTATACAGTCTGGAAATAAAAACGAGAATGTTTTAAAATAGTGGAAAGAAAGCAAGCAGTAACCTGATAGATCTCTATCTTGCTATTGTTCCAATTTTTATCAAAACTTTCCCGTCAAGTTTGGTGCCACAAGAGAAGCAAGCCACAAAACCAGCTAGGGAGCATTTCTTAAGCTATCAGCATGCTGTCTGCAAGCAGGGTCACTGTTCTTGCCATGGAAAAAAAAAA
>VWZI01023510.1:269936-308525 GCA_013396835.1 Psilopogon haemacephalus
CTGGTATTCAGAAGAAATAACAGAACAAAAAGCCTGTTTGAGAAATCTGCTTTTGTGCAGATGTAAGTAAATGAATATAAGCAATTTTTAAAAAACAAACAACCCACCAAAAAACCCCACCAAACCCCACCCACCACACTTCATAGAATCACATTGGTTGGAAGATACATTTATGATGATCAAATCCAAGCATTTACACAGCACAACCAAGTCAACACTAAATCATGTTTCTCAGCAGCACATCTACACATCTTTTAAATACCTCCAGATATTGCTACTCTGCCACTTAACCAGGCAGCCTGTTCCAGTGTTGAACAAATTTCTCATAAAATCCAACCTGAAACCCTACCTGGCACAACTTGAGGCCATTTCCTCTCATCCTGTCACTTGTTACTTGGGAGAAATGACTGACCCTCAACTTGTTACAACCTCCTTTCAGGTAGTTGTAGAGAGCATGAATGTCTATCCTGAGACTCCTTTTCTCCAAGCTAAACAACTCCAGTTCCCTCAGCCAATTCTCAGAAAACCTGTGCTCTAGACCCCTCATCAACTTCGTTATCCTTCTTTGAACACACTCCAGGACCTCAGTGTCCTTCTTGTAGTGAAAGACACAAAACCAAACCAAATATTCAAGATGCAGCCTCACCAGCACAGCACAGGAGGGCAACCACTTCCCTAGTCCTCCGGGCCATACTATTTGTAATAAGCCAGGATGTTGTTGTCCTTCTTGGGGTTAAAGTGATGAAAACAAGAGAGCACCACAGTTATGCAAATATATCTGTCATGGCATAAATGCTTAATCTAATGCTTCTATATATAGAAACACTTACATTCCTCTGTGAAAAACAAAAATAGACTTTTTGTAATCCAGAGGAAAATTGAAGGGGGCAGAGGGAAGAAAGCATTTGACATAATAAAGTAGGTGGAAGAAAATATTAGTGCCATCAGACAGTGGTGAAGTTAGGATTCCACAGTACTGCATCTATCTCCTTTTTTAATACTTACTAATGCTGACAGTGAAATATATTTTAAATTACAACAAAATACTATTTTCTAGCAGAAGAGATCTAAATAAAGGTCAAGCAAGACTATACATAAGCTCAAGGTCAAATTTAATATGGCCTTTTGGACATGAAAATGAGGAATAGTAACCTATTTGCAGCTAAAAAGCACAGATTTGGGAAGAAGCATTCCTTGACCTACTTTTCTGTAGAAGTCAATGCTTTCACAGGACTTCCTTACTGAAAAGAAATCTAATAGCAACTGTCCTTTGTAAAATGCACATACTTGCTAATATTAAAAGATCTATGATTTTTATTTTCCTATCCATCACAAATGCAAAATAACTTCTAGTATTATGGGGAAAAAAAAAAAAAAAAAAACAAAACAAACCACACCTGACCAAAACTAGCATAGCCATTTCATTTAGTGTTGAAAGATAATGTTAGACATTTCTTCTTTCCACAAATTATTTCTACATTTTTCTTCCCACTCTTCTTTCACTGTAAGGGAGAAGAACTGCTGTACAGGTTGTCTGAGGGGAATGATTCATGGTTTTCTGCAGCTGGACTACCAACCCTGGCTATTCCTGGAAAATCTAGATGAATACACACAGTTCCTTCAGAAGTATTATGATTTTCTTTCACTTCAGCTCTTACCAGATGACAGCCAACCATGTCCTAGGCTGCAACCAGAGAAGTGTTGCCAGTAGGACATGGAACTGTTGGAGTGAGTCCAGAGGAGGGTCACAAAGATGCTCAGAGGGCTGGAGCAGCTCTGCTATGAGGACAGGCTGAGAGAGTTGGGGTTCTGCAGCCTGGAGAAGAGAAGGCTTCAAGGAGACCTTGTAGTAGCCTTCCAGTGTCTGAAAGGGGCCTACAGGAAGGCCTAGGAGGGACTATTCACAAGGTCTTGTAATGCCAGGACAAGGGGCAATGAGTTTAAACTGGCAGAAGGGAGATTTAAACTAGATATTAGGAAGATGTTCTTTACATTGAGGGTGCTGAAACACTGGAACAGGTTGCCTAGAGAGGTTGCACCCTCCCTGGAGGTCTTCAAGGCCAGGCTGGATGAGGCCTTGAGCAACCTGTTCTAGTGGGAGGTGTCCCTGCCTATGCCAGAGTGTTGGAACTGGATGAGCTTTGAGGTCACTTCCAACCTAAACCACTCTATGATTTACTTTTGCAGTAATTGTATTTGAAGAAAATAGTTCTAGAGTACCACAGGTGGTAAAAACAAATTTGAAATGCAATTTTTTTGGTGCTGTTCAGAGGACTAAAAATATGAACTATGTTTTGCCTTTACTACTTGACAACTTTTAAAATAGATTGATTTTGATGCAGAATTCTGCTCTGTGAGAATCTGATTTATCTCACGTAAACTGTGACAGAGATGCTTCAGAGTTTAGCTGAAGAGATGCAAGTCCTGGTTCTTAACTAGCATTGATAGTCTTAGGAAAAAGAAAACCTAAAGAGTGTGGCACAGCCCTACACTTTTCACCTTTTAATCTGCATTTTATGACAACTTCTCTATTTCACTATATTTGAATCTCATCTCAGAAATCTGTGTTTACAAGTAGGGTGATGCCTCTAAAGTGTGTGACCTTCAAGTGCCTTTATCATGGGTTATATATCATGAAGTTTCTAGTGTGGTTAAGAATTTCATCTAAGATCACAATGAGAATCCCAGGGTGAGCCATGTTTGTCTCACCTGTCCTTATTTGTCACATTTCTGTGAAGCTGCTAATGCTGTCTACCAATCCAAAACAACCTGCCATCAGCAACAGCAACAAACGTTGATCTAGTAACAGCTACCGACCAGATTAATAAGAATTTCTTGATCTTGTTTTTCTTGTCCTTATACCATACTAGGATGGCATGCCTCTAACTGCCGTAACGTCACCCGTATACAGAGAAATGATCTTCCATTACTTTGATAGGTGTAAGAGACACACAGCTCATGAAATTCAGAAAAAACTGTTAATAAGTAGTATAATTCTACATAAGGCATCAAGCTATCATTTTCTATTTTAAAACTCCCTTTTTTTAATGAAGATGTAAACTCCCGTACTCATTTAATCTCTCTACCGAGTAGCAATATTTAAGTGTTCCACATAGAAGAGTCAGAATGTCTCTTAAATGCCATTGAATTACATTATTGCCTTTATGCACAAACTATTCGGCCCCTGATATTAAATCTAATGCTTGATAATAAATCCAAGATAGAATGAAAAGATAAAATGAATCTTCATGTTTCACTCAGACTGCAGTAACTGCCAAACACCACTAATAAATGGGTTTTTTTCCTCAAGGGAAAGCATGCTTTCAGCAGAGCAGTAGATTAATAAACATTCTGGGTCACAGCAGAAGAGTCTATTCAGATTCAAGAGTAGAGTCTTGAATGTTATCTGCTGTTCTTCAGACAGACATCAGGTAGTGCCATCAGTTCCTGCTTTGCCGAAAGCTAGAGTGAAATACGACTAATCCACAGAAACAACCTGTATTTAGTAGAATCATAAAATGGTCTGGATGGGAAGGGACCTGCAAAGTTCATCCAGTCCAACTCCTTCTGCAGTAAGCAGGGCCACCTTCAACTAGATCAGGTTGCCCTGGGCCCTGTTGTGCCTCACCTTGGATATCTCTAGTGATGGGGCTTCAGTCAGTTCCTCAGGCAACCTGTTCCAACATTCCACCACCCTCATGGTAAAGAGCCTGTTCCTAATATCCAAACTAAATCTGCTCTTCTCTAGTTTGAAGCCATTGCCCCTCATCCTGTCACTACGAGCCTTTGTAAAGAGTCTCTCTCCATCCTTCTTGTAGGCCTTCAGGTACTGGAAGGCCATTATTGAGTCTTCCCAGAGCCTTTTCTTTTCTAGACTGAACAACCCCAGCTCCCTCAGCCTGTCTGTAGCAGAGGTGGTCCAAACCTCTGATCATTTTCATGGCTCTCTTCCAGACCACCTCAACCAGGTCCTTGTCCTTCCTATAACAAGGGCTCCAGAGCTGGATGCAGTATTCTGGATGAGGTCTCATCAGAGCAGAGCAAAGCAGCAGAATCCCCTCTCTGGATCTGCTGAACATCCTGCTTTTGATGCAGCCCAGGACATGATTTGCCTTCTGGGCTTGTAGCGCACACTGTCTGCTCATGTCCAGCTTCTTGTCCACCAGCACCACCAAGTCCTTTTCCACAGACTTGCTTTCTGTCACCTCATGCCCCAATCTGTATTGATTGATAGTGAGGATTGTTCCAGCCTGTGTACAGAACTCTGCGCTTGTCTCTTCTTGAACCTCATAAGATTCATCTAAGCCACCCCTCCAGCTTGTCCAGGTCCCTCTGAATTACAGCCTGTCCCTCCGGCATATCAACAGCACCACTCAGTATGGTGTCACCTGCACACTTGCTGATGGTGCCCTCAGTCTCCCTGCCTATATTTCATTGATAAAAATATTAAACAGCACAGGTTCCAGTACGGATCACTGAGGGACATGGCTTGTCACTGCTCTCCATCTGGATTTCAAGCCATTGAACACTACCCTCTAGATGTGACCATCCAAACAATTCTTTATCTACTTGTGCTGGTTTGAGGCTAATTGGAATATTTTAATGAGAAGAATTAGATTACAGGCTGTGAAAAGAAAACAATGGTGATGACCACATCTCTCATAGGTTTACTGAGATGTACTAAAGCAATAACATAAACATAGATAAGACAGAGACACTCTGGTCTGAGCTGTGGCTGTCGGTTTCTCCCTCTCCTTGGCTTCTAGCTGGACTAACTCCCCTGGCCGATCTTCCCTTATCTTGCACATAAGGTAGATACTGGGATAAGATTAGAGGCTGGGGAGAAGGTGGAAGGGTGGTTGGGAACCCCTCTGGGGGACTCTGATCTCTGGGAGGGGCATCATGTTTCTGTATTACCTTTTTACTGTACATAGCTGTGGTGGTTTGGCAATTGCCTGCCCCCCCACACTGTGAAATAACCCAGGCTAGAACTCAGCCAGCTGGAATTTAATAAATGAGGCTTTATAATTACAGCTATGCACAATATACAAGCTAATATTTACAATGTATAACAGATATTTACAGATATATACAGTAAAAAGGTAATACAGAAACACCACCACCCTTCCCAGAGCTCAAAAAAATCCCTAAAAGGGGTAATCAATCACCCCTACCACCTTCCCGCCCTTCCCAATCTTATGTCACCCTGTGTTTATGCAGCAGACAGACGAAGGTAGATCAGCCAGGAGGTTTAGCAGCAGGAAAGAAGATAGTGGAATTATTCAGAATCAGCTGCAAAAGGCAGGGAAAAGAAGCCATGCAAGAGCAGTCAGTCCAGAGAGGTATGAAGCAGTCTGACTTATCTATATTTGGGTTACAACTCTTAAAACATTTTTTTTTTCTTTCTCAGTAAAGCTGTGAGTGGAGTAGCACTGTCAGTGCTTTCCTCTCAGCCTATAGTTCAATTTCTAATTCAAATCCTTCAATTAGTTCAAACCAGCACAACAGCTGTAAATATTTGTAATATATTGCTAATATCTCCTTGTATGGGTGAATTCACACGTGTGGAGGGGCAGGTAACGATCCACCCATCAAATCCATACACCTCCAACCTGGCAATGCCCCTGTGTATGACCTTCAGATGTCTTTATCACAAGAAATACTACACAAGGCTGTACTACACAAGAAATGTGCATTGTAGTCCACAAACCTAATTAAATTGATGTTCATCTCATGCAGAAAAGCACAGAGGAATAGAAAGGTGAAAGTTATTTTTATAATATTTACAAGTTTAGATACAAAGAAAAACAAAAACACAAACAGTAAGATACCTGCTACTAGCACTGAGTTACAGTGCAGGAAATTATATGCAGAAATTTCCAGTCTAATTATGAATGTGGAAAAAAAATAAAAGAAGAAAAAATGAGAGAGGCTAGTGGGGAGAAGGTTCACTTGAGGTTACAGGATGTTTGTTTTACCTGTGACTGACTAAATGGTGACCTGACAATACATACAAATTGCCTTACCTCAATGCAGCTGGGAAATGAGGACTATTAGATGTATTTAAGTCTAACAGAGACATTAAGGAAGGAAATTAGCTAATTGTATAGTCCTCCCCACCACTACACTACGTGTTCCCACTGAAAGCCTCCCACATTACCAGCTGTCACCTTTCCTGCTTTTCTCAGTGGCTTGATCCATTTAGGATGATTGGTCTTTCCACAGGTCTGGCTACCTAGGAGGGCCCTGAGGAGTGAAGGCAGACACTGGTGAAGGAACGGTCCAAGAAGACTTACAGAAAAAGAACATTTTGGGAGAATGAGTACATTGGATGTTGTCGTCAATTGGCAGAGCACTAGTCCATCACTGCAATGATGCAAAACCTGGTTACTTTGCTTCATCTTTTAAAGAGACATTAACTCACAAGAAGACACAAAAATAGACCTACAGCAGAACTGCTTAATGTGGGCAAAACCTAGTTGTTAGGTTACCTTTCCCCCCCCCCAAAAAATAGTCATTTATCTATGTTTCTTTGCACAGGAAATCCTCCGTGTAACTAGACAACAATCTTCTGGCTAAGCATTTGAGCCCGTGGAAAGCAGTGCATACCTCATCACTGGACTATACTGCATTGGAAAGGAATCGCTGCCATTTTTCACACTGAAGTGTCTTACTGGCTACCTACACTTTTCTTCTACTTCACAAGCAGATGTCCTAGACAGATCTAATTCTAACATTTTTTAGAGAGGTGAGAAATATTGTACTAAATCTATTTCCTCTTTATTCTGTCACCCAAAGATAGTAATTACTTGTTGCTTTTTAGTATAAACTGACTTGATTTGCATAGATGTCTTGCATGAGTGACTTCATTAATTACTGTGTTTCTCTGTGTAAATAATTTTCTCAGATGGTTGCGATGTTAAGCTAAAAATAATAGATATATTAAGCTCCTGATATACACCTGCTGGTGCTGTATTGCAATTTTTAGGACAAACCCAAAGAAACAAAGCCATTGAACTTAAGTACATGCCTTCAGTATTCTCAACTAGGTACTGCTGCATAAGAAGCTGCATAGCAGAGAATCTTATTCTTCCAGAAGCATCCAAAACTAGATGGAAGATTCCAACATCAAATCTGAACCTGTCCTGGTGCAATGTGAGGTCATTTCCTCTGATCCTATCACTTGTTGCTAGGGAGAAGAGATCAACCTCCATCTCACTTCAACCTCCTTTTAGGCAGTTGTAAAGAGCAAAAAAGTTCCTTTTCTCTGGCTCCTTTCCATCAGATGAAACAGCCCAACTTCCCTCAGCTTCTCCTCATAAGACCTGTTCTCCAGACTGCTTACCAGCTCCATTGCCATCCTCTGGACACACTCCAGAACCTCAATGCCTTTCTTGTTGTGAGAGCCTAAAAAATGAATACAGTATTCAGATAACTCAGTGCTGAGTAGAGTGGACAGTAACTTCCTTCTGACCCTGCTTGAGACAGGACAGGATGCTGTTGTCCTTCTTGGCCACCTGGGAACACTGCTGGGTCATGTTCAGCCAGCTGTCCACCAGTCATCCCCCCCCAGGTCTTTCTCTGTTGGACTGCTTTCCAGCCGCTCAGTTCTTAGTCTGTATTGTTGCATGGGGTTGTGACTCAGGTGCAGGATCTGGCAACTGGCCTCCTTGAATTTCATACAGCTGGCCTTGTGCCAGCAGCCCAGTCTGCCCAGATCCCTCTGCATATCCTTCCTATCCTCAAACAGATGAACACTACCTCCCAGCTTGTAATGGAGGGATAATTGATGCGAGATAAGATTTTTTCCTAAATTAATATTGTTTATTAATTTTCAATAGTCAGAACACTTGCCACCCTGACCACTAATTTTAATAATAATCAGGTTCTCTTGCAAAAGTCATGGAAATGAATAACTGGATGTAGAACAAATAACTAGCAATATATAAACATTTAAAACTGATTGAACTGGAAGAGAAGGTTCTTGCAGTCAACATATCCCTTGCCCACTAGGTAGACTCAAGGAAGCTCCTTTCTGCTTATGGCAAATTACAAGTGGCATTAAGTATTTACTCACAAAAATTATCTCCCAACTCGTGGGGCTAGCTACAGCTTCAGACAGTACTAAAACACTTGCATGGGGTTCTGTTGCTGTCTTAGCCACTGAGGCTTCTTCCTAAGCTTCTGTAGTGGGTTTGCAGTGACCTGCCCCCCCATCTTTTTAAACCCCGGCTAAAACTCAGAAAAACACACTGGAAGTTAATAAATGAAGCTTTATATTTACAGCAATGCAAATATACAAGCAAATATTTACAAGATATAACAGATATTTACAGATATACACAGTAAAAAGGGTTATACACACCACACCCCTCCCAGAGACCAAAATCTCCAAGTGAGGATAAACAAACCCCCCTACCACCTTTCCCCCCTTCCCCCAGCTTTATCTCACCACTTGATGATGCTGCAGATAAGCTGAAGATCAGGGAAATGAATGATAGGAGAAGAAGTTAGTCGTTTTAGTGATTTTACTCTGAATTAGTTCGAAGACATAGAGACAAAGGAAAAAGCTGCCAGAGCCAGCAAGACCCAAGCCNGTTATACACACCACACCCCTCCCAGAGACCAAAATCTCCAAGTGAGGATAAACAAACCCCCCTACCACCTTTCCCCCCTTCCCCCAGCTTTATCTCACCACTTGATGATGCTGCAGATAAGCTGAAGATCAGGGAAATGAATGATAGGAGAAGAAGTTAGTCGTTTTAGTGATTTTACTCTGAATTAGTTCGAAGACATAGAGACAAAGGAAAAAGCTGCCAGAGCCAGCAAGACCCAAGCCAGACTGGCCCTCTGCAAGCACACTAGTTATCTCATGTTTTGAGAACATTTCTCAAAACATTTTTTTTTTCTCTGTCTCAGTGAAACTCAGTGAAGTGACACTGTGTGTTTAACTCTCTCTAAGCCAATAGTCTAATTTCTCACTCAAATTCTCCAATTAGCTCAAACCAACACAGCTTCACAGGATTCTGGGGATAGAGGCAGGCAGTCTCTGACCTTGTCCTGATTTCTCTGGACGATTTGTGTGTCCCATCCATGCCTCCTCATCTTTGCAGGTGTAGGCAGGACACCTCAGCAGATGGGCAGTTTCAGCACATATGTCACACTGCCCATGCAGGCCTATCATGCAGAGGCGTTTAGAGCCAGTTCCTGGTAAACTCAAGGCAGGCAGTTTCCAGGCAATTCAGGATGCAACAAGGCAGTGAGGCAGAACAGTGCCAGAAGCAGAAAGCAATAACAGCAGCAGCAAGCAAGCAGGAATACAAGGGCAGAGCACATTGTGTTACCTGCTCACATCTTCTTATCAGGGTAGCCAAAGACTAATGAGCCTTTGGACACACAATAGCCAATCAGAATGGCAGTTAGCCAAGCTTGACCATATTAGGTGAAGCCATAGGCTTGCTTTACCCAAATTTGGGAAAAACGTAGGCCTTGCATGAGGCAGGCCTATGTACCTTGTTTACCACAGGGTGTAAATAGGAGCAAAACAACCCTGGGCAACCCAGGGTCCTTAGACTAAGTGGCTCCAGGTACTTTGTCCTCTTTCTCAGGGTTGCAAAACAGAAGGAGGGAGAGCAGAAAAACATGTCTTTGTAAGCCAGGACAAGTACAAGCCTATTTTTGCCTATTCAGACCTGCCACAACACAGCTTCGCATCTACTGCAAACTTACTGCCGGTGCCCTCAATCCCCTCACACCAATCTTTGATAAAGATATTCAGGGGAATTTGCACCAGGATTGAGGCCTGGAGAACATCACTTATGGCCAGTTGCTGACTGGATTTAACTCCATTCAGCAATAGTCTTCGGGCCTGGACATCCAGCTAGTTTTTACCCACCCATCTAAGCCATGAGGATGAGAAGCCGTTTAGTGTAGCTTTTCTCCACCTCATCAAAGTTTACTGGCTAGGTAAGGTATAGAGTCACATGTTTTCATCAGAGACTGAATCTTCAAGTTTTTTTCAAGTTCTACTACATTTAAAACTTCATTAACACTCTTTTAAAATTACTGTGTAACTACAACCACACTAGGTTTACAGATTATTACAAAAATTATTTCTTTCCTTTTCTGTTCTCTAAAGGGTTGTTTCCAGCCCTGGCAGTGGCACAGAGTATTTCTTGTTTCAGAAGAGAAACTCCTGCCCAATCTCCGTGGCTAGACAGGATATAAGAAAACGGAAGCAACCTATCTTTGGAGGACTTTGTTGCATAAGCCGACCAACTATTTTCAGCTGGTGGTTCAGTTTATCTAACCACTGGTCTGCTAATGTTGCTTGAAAAAAGGAAAAATCTCCTTGCCTGTTCTCACAATTACTCAGCCAGACAAGTTGGAGATACCCCACTAAACCTTTATTCCAAGTCATGCTGTTTTAACAGTAATATTTTAAAGCAAACCTTAAATTAGGTATTTTGACTGTCCGGTGTACTAAGGGTGCACCACAAGATTTTGCACCAGCTTAAGTTTAGTAGCACAGATTCTTCCGCACCCACATACAAGTAGGCTAATGGGGATTCTGTGTATTCAAACGTCCATCAATGACCTATGCCTTCATCAGGGATTTCAGTGTGGGCAGGACACCAAAAGCTTCTTTCTGAAACGTCCTGGAAAACTTCTCACATTTTCTTCTACAAATTCGTCCATATGAGTAGTTATATTAAGTTCCAGGAATCAAAATCTGAGAATACTCCTGTGTTTTTAACAATATCTTTTGCAATCTTTCCAAACCTGTAAGCAAACCTACTTCATTAACTATATACTAAAATATAAATGAAGTTCATTTACCCATATTGTGAATGCTTTTAAAGGATTGTGAGACTAGGTGACATTTGGTAATGGTGGGTTACAGATAAGGAAAGAGTTTACTCCATTAAATATAAATAAACTTTAAAACCCCCAAAATACCATTGCTGCAAAGGATGGAATAGAGTGAACTCTGCCTGTAAGACTAATGCAATTGTCCCTTTGCCTACGCTGTTTATTGATAAGCATCTTTGGGCTAAGACAGTTGCCAAGACCTGTTTTTGCTAGGTACCTTCAGGTGCACCCAGAACCACCCTACTATCTGATGGTGAAGTGCTGCACTCAGCTTCATGAACGTGTTATCACACTTCCATTAACGCCTTCGTGGAGATTTTTTGCTTACTTATCTTCTTCCCAAGATGTTTTATTTAATTAGAAATGCAAACAGGGAAGGAAGCCTGAAAATCTGTCCAAGGCAGACTGTTTTCCCCCAGTTATGATTTCTGGAATCGTACTTTTTGGTCAACTCCCCAAAACTTCCTAAACATCCAGGCTGCTGTGCTGGAAGTCAAATATGACTGCTTCGGCTAATGCTATGCTTTGTCCACTTAAACAACAATTCGCAAAATAACACAATCTACTTATATCAAATATACAACAGAAGGGGCACGAAAGCTTGCAAAAAGGGACGTTTTACTTTCATTTCATGAGTTCTCTGAAGAAGCAGAAATCAGTCATGTAGTTGGACAGAAATTAGACTTAATATTATGCTGTGCATAAATATAAAGAGGTCAAATGCCAAAAAAAAAAAATTGCCTTTGTTCAGGTTTGTGTTATAGACAAAAAAAAAAAAGAGTTGGGTTTTTTTTTTTTCCATATTTCAAAAGTGTGTTTTGATTCAGTTTCTTTTCTACAAATTAATTTCCTACCTTTATAAAACCTTTATGCTTTCTTTCTGTTTTCTTCCCCCCCACCCCGTTCAATTTTCATTAAATTTTCCTCATGATTTAAAGTTATAGTGCCCCTGTAAACACAATCCTTTATAATAAAAAGGAATTATGAATTATTAATAGCAGTTGTTAGTCTGGGGACAGATATCTGAACATTATATTAAGCTAACATCATCTGGGAGTTGGGCAAGTAGAGAATAAGTGAGCAGCATCCTGTAAAAGCTAGGAAAAGAAACTGTGCCTTGGGTCAGACTGTTCTTCATTAATAGTTTCACCTTACAACAACTGGCACACCAACAGCACTGCTGCAGTGTGCTTTAGAACAGCTGATGAACTGACATAGCTCCCAGTCTCCACTACTGCCTCCTTTCTACAATTGCATTCTTCACCTTTCACAAGGTAAAATGTGCAGTGACTCACCCTAATACCATGCATGAGGTTACAACCACTGAATGTAATGCATGTGTTGGTTTGAGCAAATTGGAGAATTTGAGTGAGAAATTAGACTATTAGCTGAGAGAGAGAGTTAAACCTACAGTGTCACTTCACCGAGTTTCACTGAGACAGAGAAAAGAAGGTTGTTTTGGGAAATGTTCCCAAAACATCCAGATAAGCCAGTGTGCTTGCAGAGAGTCAGTCTGGCTTGGGTCCTTGCTGGCTCTGGCAGCTTCTTTCCTTTGTCTCTCTGCCTTTGAACTAATTCAGAGTAAAATCACTAAAACCATTCATTCCTTCCTGCCACTAATCTTCCTGACCAATCTTCAGCTTATCTGCAGCATCATCAAGTGGTGAGATAAAGCTGGGGGAAAGGGGGAAAGGTGGTAGGGGATTTTGGTTTCCCTCTCTTGGGGATTTTGGTCTCCAGGAGGGGTGTGGTGTCTGTATTTCTTTTTACTGTATATTTCTGTAAATATCTGTTATATCTTGTAAATATTTGCTTGTATATTTGCATTGCTGTAAATATAAGCTTCATTTATTAACTTCCAGTGTGTTTTTCTGAGTTTTAGCCGGGGTTTAAAAAGGTGGGGGGGCAGGTTACTGCAAACCCACTACAGCATGTGAAGGGGCAAGGAAGAAGGGAACACAATCTGACCCTCGCAAGACAATACCTTAATACTGTGATGTTCCAACACAACAGTATTAAGGAATTTTTAATTTCAGCCCAAATAAAACTCAAATAAGTAGCTATGATTGACAGGATCCCAATCTGGGGATCAACTAATACTCAATAGTAGAAAGGGAAAAAAAAAAAAAAAAAAAAAAAAAAAAANCAATGGTAAATTTGTTTTGAAGAAATCACCCCTGCAATGAGGTAAAGGGATACTGATTAAGAGCAAGCTGAAAGATGAGAGACTGAAAATCAAGAAAAACATTATCTCTTCATTATTTCTTAGGTTTATTTAGGGTTTTACTTATTTACTACTTTTTTTTAGTTTAAATTTCAACCTTTAACTGAACAATGTAAAATTATACAAACTAGCACCATTTCCATTTTAGACCTAACTTTATGCCTAAAATTTGCGAGTGGAGTGTGAAGGAGAAGGTGTATATATACATCATGATTGACAACTCTTATGAAGTACACATGCAAAACCACACATTCATTTTTCAGTTATTTCTATGTTATTTGTTCTCAGGAACTTCAGTAACAAACTGGAGGCACCTCTGTGCATGACACTGCACAGAAACCCTTTATCAGGAGTTCAGTCTTAGCAGTACACTAGAGCACTTTGCTTTTTTGAAGCTGCAATGGTATAGCTTCAAAAGGTAAAAAAATTCTCTAACGTTTCATTCATCCCATTGTGTACCATATGGCACAAACATTTTTCCTCAAAGCACATTTTTTTCTCAAATTCCTTCTGCCCATGTTTCAGCGATCTGTGCATGCACTAGTCCTTTTCTCATCTACCTCCCCACTGCAGAACTTTCCTCATCTCCTGATTCTCCACTGAAACTGAGTGTAAAACAACCAAGGTAGTGAGCCTCCTTTGTTAGCCCCTCCATTTAGGTTGTCTGACAGACAGCAAAATGCAAAATTCATCCAAGTACACTATTCCTCATCCCTTACTGCTACCTCCCAATCCCTCCAAGCTCCCAATAATCTGTATAGTGTAAACCCAAATGTACATATATTATATTTTACTCAGCATTTGAGAAACAAAGGTTAGGGCAGGTCCAAATGGAGGAGAGAAGAAACTGAATTACAAATCTTTCCTAAATTAATCACCTCTTGGTTTCTGGTGGTGCAGAATATTCAAAATGGAAACGTTTGAGTTTAAATAATTTAGTTATTATCCTATCATCACTGAAGAACAATGAAATAAACCTTACTAGCACTTACATATGGGTATTACAGAGCTCATTTTTTACCACTGTGTAGACTTTTTAAAAATTTCCTTGAAATAATCATAGAATTGTTTTGATTAGAAGAGGTATTTAAGACCATCAAGTCCAAGCACTAACCCAGCACTGCCAATTCAACACTAAATCATGCTCCTCAGCACCATGTCTACACATCTTTTCAATACCTCTAGAGATAGTGACACTGCCACTTAACCCGGGCAGCCCATTCAAGTGATAAAGAAATTTCTCTTAATATCCAACCTCATATCTCCCTGGAGCAAGCAAAGGCCTCTTCTTCTTGTACTGTCACTTGTTACTTGGGAGAAAAGACCTCACTACAGTCTCCTTTCAAGTAGTTGCAGAGAGCAAGGAGGTCTCCCCTGAGCCTCCTTTTCTCCAGGCTAAGCAACACCAGTTTCCACAGCCACTTCTCAAAAGACTTGTGCTCTAGACCCCTCACCACCTTTGGACACACTCCATCACTCTGCCTATTGACTCCATCAATTTCATCCTTGAAGCAATGGGCCCAAAATTACTTTCATTTGATCATGTTTCATTTAACCCTGAAGAGCTTCAAAAGTACACACTACCAAGATTACAACACTGTCTGGTCCAGATGGAGTGCTTTAAGGTAGCACTACACTTTTAATATTAGTTCTGATTGTTTGTATCTAAATTCTCCAACCTTTGTTCAGCCATCCTATAATGCTACCCCACATACACACACAGGATCTAACACTAGACCTGAACTGGAAATCTATCTCTGCAGGTAAAGACCACACAATATAGAGTAAAACAGAGTAACTTCATATATCAGACCCACAAACACTGCCTGGGAGCTGTGACCTGCCACACTCGATTCCTCGAGGAAATCAAGGAGTGTTTTCTGTACATTATTGATGCTTGGGAGAGAACTAGAAGGTGATGTAGCTCAATAGATATGGCTAAAGTCTGAATTGTCTGTTTCCTTAGTGATGGAACTGAGACACGGGCAAATAAAAATGCCTGACACAGCATCTCAAAATGATGCTTGGTCTGTTCAAAGGTCTGTCTCACTCTTAAACAAACATAGGAGCCTGACAATGTTTCTGCAGTCACAAAAGATAATCTGCTGTCATCTTTTCTTTCAGAAAGAAAGCCTTCTGCTTGCCTCCAAAGATAATGTTGGCAGAGTTTCTTTGCCAAACTTGTGGAGAAAAAGAATGCCCTGCTATTAAACCTTTCTCTTTCTCAAATTCACATGTCACAGGCTCCTTTGAATTTGCTCACCAGAGACAGTTCACAGGAGAACACCTCCATGTCCCAGAGTGACAGGAGTGAAAATGTGTACTTCTCAGGCACCTTTTTCACATTGTCAGATCATTTTACTTTAAGTGAAAAATCAGCCTGAGACTGTAAGAGAAATAACTACAAATAAAAGCTTGAGGAAATTATACAGATACATTGTAATTTATTACTTTTATAGTAATTGATATTCACAAACACACCCAACAGCCACACATTGTTAAAGTACACCACTACAGAATGGCTTCAGTTGGAAGAGACCTTAGAGATCACCTACTCCAATCTCCCAGCTGTGGGCAGATATACTTCACAGCAAGGCTCATCCAACCTGGCCTTGAACACCTCCAGGGAGGAGGCATCCACAACATCCCTGAGCAACCTGTTGCAGTCTCACCACCCTCATGCTGAAAAACTTCTTCCTAAGATCCAATCTAAACCTTCTGTCCCTCAGCTCAACTCTGACCTGGAACAAGAATTTTGGGTAGGAAGAGTGGTTCAGTTCTCCCACTCTACCACTTCCACCCCCAAGCCCTCATGCCCCAGGTCAGCCCTTGAACTACTTTCAAAGAGATTTCAAAGTTCTTGATGAAACTACTCTATCAGTAATATCAGAGACTAAAAAGGGAAGATAGGCAAAGTCAAGTGGCATGTCAAATATCTGAAACAAGATTAGTAGAAGACTAGAAAGAATATGGACCCTTTTGTTTCTTGCACCGTACACTTCCCAACACACTTTACAATCTTGTGAATCAAATAAAAGTCAGATTAGTTGTTCTTTTTTTAATGTGTCAGATCTGTCACTTCAGAAATCATAGGATTACACAAAATTGTTTACCATAGGATGCTAGAATATCACCAATAGCATTAGTACAGGCTCATATTATTCCAATAACTTATTTCCATAGTTTTGAGTCTCATTTCAGTAACTTTGCTGGAGGAAGCTAGAATTCTAAGAGTCACCCCTTTCATGCTAAGCTTCTTAAACACACTTTTCTGTAATTTGTCATTTGTAACTGCTGGTCAATAAGTAATGTTCCTGCTTCATTTTTGTTCTGGTAAGAAAAGAGAAATAATTTAAAATATATTAAAAATAAATAAGTAAATATAACATCCTATTCATAAACCTTTATTTAAGCATCCAGTAAAAGTATTGGTAAAGTAGATAAAGTCAAGATAAAGCAGGCAATGGGGCAGAGAGAAGTCTCAATCTCAGAAAGCATTTGAAGGTAAAGTATGTTTAGATGACAGATTCATACGCTGTGTCTACTCATCTGCAGTAGTACTATTAACCAAAACAAACCTGAAGGAAGAGTCAGAAGTCAGAGAGCAAAGAAGAAGAAGAATCAAATCAAATATTTCACACCAACTCAGGTCTTTATTCCTTAGCACACAGGTGAATTAACATTGAGAAATCAAATGGAATTTCTAGCAAGTCAAAGTATCTTCCACACAACCTTACGTAGAGTACGGATTAGGAATGTTTGGACATTTGGAAGAGAATTGCTGTATAAAATCTATGTGGTATATATATAAACCCACATTACTTTAGATCACTGAATCTCTTCCAGAATCTCTTTCAAAAATGTGTACATGTGTAAATGCCACATACTATGGAGTCATTCTAACAGAAGGGAGCAAAAATCAAAACCAGCAAAACAGTTCAGAAGGATAGAGTACTATAGAATCATAGAACACACCAGGTTGGAAGGGATGTCTGGAGGTCTTCTAGTCCAATCCATTTGCAGTAAGCAGGAGCATCCCCAACTAGATCTGATTGCTCAAGATCCACTAAGCCTGACCTTGAATGTCTCCAGGGATGGGGCCTTCTCCACTTCTCTGAGCAACCCATTCCAGTGTTCCACCACCCTCATGGTAAAAACTTTCCTCCTACTGTCCAATCCAAATCTACCTTTCTGTAGTTTAAAACCATTGCCCTTTGTCCAGTTGCTACATGCCCTTGGAAACAGTCCCTCCCCAGCTTTCACACAGACTCCTCTCGAGTACCGTAAAGTCACTATAAGGTCTCCCTACAAACTTCTTTTCTCAAGGTTACACAACAACAACTCTCAGCCTGTCTTGTAAGAGAGCTACTCCAGCCCTCAGATCATTTTTGTTACCCTCCTCTGGACCCACTCCATCAGGTCTATGTCCTTCTTGTACTGAAGGCTCCAGATCTGGACACAATGCTGCAGGTGAAGTCTCACCAGAGACAAGTGGCAGAATTACCTCTTCCTCAACCTGCTGAACATGCTTCTTTTGATGAAGCCCAGGATGCAACTGACTGCCTGAGCTGCAAGGGCACATTGCTGGTCATGTCCAGTTTTCCATCCACCAGTACCCCCAATTCTTTTGTGCAGGGCTGCTCTCCATCAAATCATGCCCTACAGTTCTATGCTGGACATCTGCATCACTAATCTTATTTTACTTGCTGTATGGAAGATGCTTCTTTTTGTCCACTGCATAAGCACATAACACAAATGTCAGGAAACAAAACACAGACTTTTGCACACAGGCCAAAAAAAAAAAAAAAAAAAAAAAAAAAAAAAAAAAAAAGNCATAATTCCAAAAGAGATTGTATATCACAAAACATTCATCAGTGTGTACACACCTATTATCAACATTGGATGAAATATTAACTGCAGGTATTCAAGTACCATTTCCACCACTTCAGAACGAGTTGGCTCAATGGCCACATTGGATGACTTCCTACATAAGGAAGCTGAAATAAATAATTATAGCAAACTGGAGTTTGCATTGCAGTCTGATTCCTTTCCCATCCTTTCCCTTTACATACCGTCTAGTGCTGCTAATTTCAAAACTCCAGTATTGTTCCATTCCTTCTATAGCATCACATAAAGAAATGCACAAGACCACACAGTTCATAATGAGAGGAGGTCTCATTTTTTAAAATGACAACACTATTCTATTGTGATGTTTATCTTAACTTCCTAGCAGAGCTGACTTTTTGGAAAGGATCTAAGCAAATAACACTTGTGCCAATAACATTTTTAGAGGTTTTAATAGAAAGTGCCTCTTTCAATCTTCTCAATAGACTGGTCTAGGATTAAGCTACATGAGTCTCGGGACTGCAAAACTCAGTTAAGTAAAGAGAATTTAAGAAGTTGAGTAAAGCCGAAAAAAGAAATTTCAAATTTATTTAGGATGATGGCATTACCACAGATAAAGACAAATCATTATACTCTGCATATCAATCTGTTATGTAATCACATTTTCATTTCAAATCCTGTCTCTAACTGCCAAAATGTTGTACTACCTACCTTATTTCACCTCTCCTTTATAAATTAGCATAACTGATGGTGATATTAAAAACTTGACACTCAAACTGGAATTGAGTCACTGATGATCAAGTAACTTATGTTGTTATAAAAATATAATCCTGTTTTAATTCCTTTTGATCTTCATCTCTCCCACTTTCAAGTCTCTTTTATTCTCAACAATAACTAACAACAAGGCTTTAAAACACAGCCCCTTTAAAAAAAAATTCTTACTTGTTGGACAATCACAGTGTGAACTAGAAGCAGTTAATATTAGAGCCCACAATGATCAGTAAGAACAGTTCTTTTCTTTTGAGAAATTTGTCCACTTATTTAGACTTTGAACTGTAGATACAAAAGCCTCTACTTTTCAATTGGTAACTCTTTTTGAAGATATTTTGAAGACACTTTAAAATCAGAACCAGAGAGCTGCATTAATAATTTCTCAGAAACAGAGCAGACTACAACATACCTGTAAAGTAGGTCAAATATCACATTAGCAACCCTGTGTTACAGAATAATAAACTGAGAAAGGCATTGACAAGACAAATCACACTGGCTGAGCAGAAGGCAGCATTTTTTTTGCAATGGTTAAGTAATATTTATGAAGCACTGAAATACAGTGCCTGACAGATGTGTAAAGTGTGATTACACCTTCTGAGCACAGCTTCTAGAGAAAAGTATGCAAACAGCAACTATTAATTAAAGACTTGTTGGATCTTTTAGAATAAAATGAGATTAAGGCCAAACATTCAAGCAAAAAAAGAAACCTAAAAGATAGGCAAACATTGTTACCAAGTGCTTTCAAATAGCCACACTACTTAGATGTTTTGGGGTTTTAAAAATATGTCACAAACCTCACAGATAAAATTAATTCCTTTTCTCCACTAATGCTCAGTGGCCTCCACTGAAAAGAAATTTGTGGATATATTTACACACAAAGCTGTAAATCCAGGTTATTCAAATGGCACCTGCACATAACAGCTGTTCCTGAGGTATGACAAATCTCCCTGTGCCTAAGTAACTTATCAAAGCAATTCTTGAGCAAATCGCATCTGTTTACCTATGCTCAAAGCCGTGCTGCTTTCACATTGTAACTACTAAGAAGCTCTCCTTTATTTACAAGGTGGTGTTATTGCTTACATAAAAATAAGGACTCACCAGCTAAGGAGGAAAATTTATTAAACAAGAATGTTTTGCACTGTGTGCTCATTTTATTGGTCATTAGGTGCTTGACTATATTTTATACTGTTTACATTTCTTCCCTTTCTATTATTGCTGTCCTCAAGGTTATGTCTTTACTTGAGTAATCTAATACTCCTCCACAGCGGTTACACCATTCTGGTTTTGGTTTGCACCTGTATATGAGATCTGCTTATGAACACTGCTTTGTGCATGAAAGTCCTGTTATGTTTAACAGGATTGTTCCCAAGACTAGCGCCTGAAGCACACATACCTTATAGCCTCTCTCCATTCTAAAACACCTTTTGTAAGATGACCCAAGCTGGCTGGACAGGAAATTAATTTCTTATCTCTCTTCTAACACATATTATTGCATTTTATCTACCTCTTGACTAATATTTTTCCATGAGGCAACATACCTTATATGCTTTACTTAAACCTACATATGTATTTAATCTGTTACTTCAACCTTGTCTAGCAAATCTGTTATCAAAAATAGATACTGGTCTAATATGACACAACGGGCTTTTGTTAAAATCACATTGCATTTTATCCAGTTCTCCATATAACTTCATGTCTTTGGAACACCTTTTTCCTTCAAAAGGACTTTTAAAACTTTTCTTAGTATTGAGATCTGAGTCATGCAGCCATTCTCAATCCAAAGTACTTACAGTCCTCTATCCTTAACTACTATCCTAGGTCAAAGCTGTATTTGTATACTTAGTCAGCCTTAACAGTGCTGGTCAAGCAGTTTCCTTGGAACTACTTTCAAAGGAAATTGAATTAATTTATTTAATTAATTGACTTTTCATTGAAGTGTAAGGCTTCTAAACCCAGAAACATTTTCATCTGAACTAAGCTATTTCTATTATAAATGTTAATTTAGCATCTCACAGAAAGTGTATCTTGAGTCTCTCACTCTGATCAAAAGGAGCTTTTTTGGGTATGCAGTAGTCAGGATCTACTGTGACAGAATCCAGAATAACACCCACCACATTGCACTAATATATAAAATCAACATTAAGGAACAGGCAGACAGAGAGCAGGTCTGCAGTCTAGATGTGCATGCCAAAAATAAGAGGAAGCTGCTCCAGTAGTGCTCTGAGAGAAAATTATTAGCTATAGGGGGGAAAAAAAATTAGATTGTAAAGGCATCATAATCCCTCTTCTGAATAATGGGAATGCCAAAGATCCAAATGGATGAAAGACAATTATTCCCTCGGAGGATTCATCTGGGCTGCTGAAGTGAAACTAAGGGAAAGTGGCCTGGAAAAGCAACTTTGTGTGAGGCTTTCATGATGTTGATACACACAAATCATCATCTGCTAAGTACCAGCTACTCCTGGATAAGCAGCTAATCAGGAGAGAGGCTGAGGGTGTTGGGGCTGTTCAGTCTGGAGAGGAGAAAGCTCTGAGGTGACCTTACTGTGACATTTCAGTATCTACAAGAAAGCTGGGGAGGGACTTTTTAGGACGTCAGATAGTGATAGGACTAGGGGGAATGGAACAAAGCTAGAAATACGTAGATTCAAACTGGGTGTTAGGAAGAAGTTCTTCACAATGAGAGTGGCGAGACCCTGGAATGGGTTGCCCAGGGAGGTGGTTGAAGCCTCATCCCTGGAGGTCTTTAAGACCAGGCTGGATGAGGCTCTAGACAGCCTGATCTAGTGTGAGCTGTCCCTGTCCGTGACATGGGGGTTGGAACTAGATAAACCTTGTGGTCCCTTCCAACCCTGACTGATTCTATGAATCCACACCTAGTGTCTCTCTTGCATCTTACTAACTTGTCAGAAGATGAACATCTATTCCTGGAAGAGAAATTGTCATGGGCAAAGGCACTAGGAACACCTTCCGCAACACAGCTTCCTACTTTGCTGCTCTTTTCCTGGGTCCAGACATGCCCAGCTGATCTCACACACACACACACAGAGAGGCATTTGCTCCGGCTCTTTGGGAAGCAGAGGAAGTAGCACTACTAGCAGGCAGAGAAGCGGAAAAATAAATCCTTCTTTGGGAGAAGCAGAGGCTGTGCAAATTACTATAAGGGGAACTAGAAAGACAAAGCATGAAGGGAAGATGGGACCAGCTATCCAGGGTGATAATAGGGTCATGCACAAAACTAGTACCATAGATGATGCCACAACCTGGTAATTTTGCTACAGTTTACCAGTTAAATATTTGTCATCATGATATTCATGAAGACTGAGTGCAGTCTAAGTCAGCTTCTGTGACAGTACTGAGAGCATCTATTGCCTGGGACACCTATTGTGTGACACCTATAGCAAAATAAACATTTGACACTCTGAAAGCTGCCTGTCACCATCCAGATGCTGGCTGGGATAATACTCCCCCTATGCACCACCAAATGCCTTGCCACAACATACAGTGCTGCACAGAGACACATCTGTGAACTGGTATCAACTTCCTTCAGATCTCCAATATTATCTGAAGATACTTTTCCAGAATAAGAGGGAATAGCCCATTACTGTAATTGTATTCATATATCTTGGTCATAATAATTTTTTTTTTCTTTTTACACTGAATTTACTTTAAATCTAAATATCTTGCACAGAGCAAATTCCTCAAGATATTAAATGAGTTAAGTGTTCTCTGCAGTCTTCTGTCGACAAACTTGAAGCTAATTATAGTTGAGCACAAAGCCAATGCATCACTGTAAAGCTTGTTCAAAAACTACAGGTTCACACACAAAGATAATGAAGTATTTATACCACAGGTAGAGAACAAAGAGGAATTCAGATTATGTGCTTCTGCAGAATGTTAGCAAGCTAAATGCAGCACAGCTAAGTAACTAGAAGGATAGAGTTTAGCAAGTACAGTCAGACAGACATAACCTGGGACAGAAGGACACAAGCACATAAGAAATTATGAAAATACAGAAACAACAAAAATTGAAAGATAAATACTTCTCAGATACTAAGCCAAATATCTCTCCAGAGAAGTGTGGAGGGGCAAGTAACTGCTGAATGCTCACAACATCCATGGCTTTCCTTCTGTCAAATGGTTTCTAAGATGTTAACTAACCAAACTCATAAAGCTTGAATTTTAAGCTGCACAGTGCCTGTTACATTATGAAGGGTGAACTCCTGAGCATCATAGACTCTTAAATTTAATCCTTTCTTAATTTCAGAAACTTGTGTGAGCTACAGGTTGCCAGGTTTCATTTGTTTTAAGGATGCAAGAAAAGGAAATTTGAATGAGGCTGGCTTACCAATCAATGTATGACTGCTCTATCCTCCTCATGGTGTGTTCTGCATCATCTCCACCTTATATCATCAGCAATTTCATAGTGCACATCACATTTTCTATCAACTCTTCTAAAACACTGAAGCACTCACCAATTCATGGCAGTTCTCCACCAGCAATTACTATTTCACAGTCTATCAACCAAGCACTTCTTCATTAAATTAATGCTTGTCTTATTGATACTGTACAGAACTATTCCTTTTCAATCGTAATGCCATTTGAAATGCCTTAACAAAGCACGTTAAATGCATGTCATTGGTATCAAACTTGCAATTTTATCTAAAGATAAAATTAGATTTGTCTGACAAGATCTATTTTCTATAAAAATAGAATCTGATATGTAAGTAAATGGTTATTATTGTTACTCTGTTACAGCTCTCTTCCTCATTGAAAGACAGAGGGGAAAAAGTTCCAAATACATCCTAAAAAGGTCTGTCTCTAAAGAAGAATAACAAATACCATAAAAGTTTATTTTTAAATTTATATCACGCAATTTTAAGATAATGATGAGTCACAAACATTAAGATGGTCTTTTTAATTGATTTTTTTTTTTACAATTTACAATATTAAGTCTATCTTATACTTAGTCCCCACATTTCACAGTAAACAGAGTGAAGATAAATGTAGTCTAGTTTAATATCCTTGACAATTTAAGTAATGCCTAGTGCAAGACCATAACAACTTCCAATTTCAGCAAAACAAGAACATTTTGTTGACCCTTTTCCCTGTATTTTTTTTCACTTTTTATAGAAGAATCTGACTTCAGCCTTTTAGGCAGCTCATTTCCTAGTACACCCCAAACTCTGTATCTTCTATTACCTCAATGCCAAATCTTTCTCTATTGAAGTGTTACATAAAATTCATTAATTACTCAAAGATACAATTGCTACTCCAGAGATACTCAGCGAGCTTTGCAATATGTTTTTAAGTTTCCATACTTTCCACAGGCTTTTTAAGAGGTAGGCAGGATTTTGTTGTTTGGGAGTTTGGGTTGTTTCTTTAAGTATCCATCTTGGATTTTAAATTAAAAAAAAAAAAAAAAAAAAAACTATTAGAGGTTATCACCCTCTTAATAAATAATAGAAGACCTTAAATTCTTCAATTTAGATTATTAATTTATAAGGCAGAAATATGGATGCAGTGGTCCATACCAGAGTACTGGGAAACCTGTATCATTCTGTTGCCTGTGGCAGGCAGTGCTGAAGCCTCTATTTGACAGGAGCTTGGAGGACTACATGACCTCAGCCACTGACTGACATGCCAAAGAATGCCTTGCCTTGGCAGTTCTTAATAGTGAAGCTCTAGACAAGAGTTCATTGGAGATGAACACAAACAGATCGAGCTTTAGACCCCACCTAACTGACACCACCTCTTTTAGAAGGGCAAACCAAGTAACACTCAGGGCGTTCAGATTTTCACTTCCAAATACCTTGTAGGATTTTGCAATTTGCACACAGTTAATCTGGTCTGTTGCCTTAGATCATGGAAAGCAAGATACATGTCATACCTTATATTGCTCAAAGCTATTTCACTCTTTGAGGAACACAGCTCTAGACAAAATTTCAGTTCTGTTCTTATCTCTGTCCTCTACTAGGGTGCTCTGGTTGTTACTGAATTAGCTCCAGCTGTGCCATTGCAGATCGGGTATTTATAGAGCATGGATAATGCTCCTCTTGCAAGCTTATAAGTCATTTTGATATCTGCCACATCTTGGCTACAGGCATTACTGGAAAACAAAGCAAGCAAGGTTGTTAACATAAAACCTGAAAGCAGAAGCCTCAAAGAAGAAAGGACCATGCTTTTCCTCCCTTACATATGAGACTACAGAGCTATATAAACATGCTGGAAGGAACAAATTGCATTGCTGAAAATAGGTCCCCTCTGCAACAAAATTTTGGAATAACTTGAAGTCAAATGCCTCCAAGTGACCAAATTCATTGTTACGCTCTCTCACCAGGGTAACACTGATCAATGGGCTTTAGCTATCCAAATGCTGTCATCCAACCAAGCTATCATCAACAGCCAAGAAATAATTTTAAAGTTCACTGAATCAGAACAGGCTGTACCAAAAAAAAAAAAAAAAGCACAAGTGACTGCATCGGTTTTATGTGAGGGGGAAAAAAGATGGGAAAAAAAAAAGGCAGATAAACTGAGTATAACTTCACACAGAGTTAGGTTCTGAATACAAATCTGTCTAAATCAATTAAAATGTGAAGGTGTTTGGAAATGAGCCATTAGAATGAAACCTGAGTGGCAGTTTTGAAATCAGATCTGGATTAAGAGTTGACTGCAGGAGACTGTCAGAGATATGAAAGGAAAAGAAAAGCAGTGATGTCAATAAATGTGCTTCTTAATCAAATCACATTCTCTTGTTTATGCAGAGTTTTGCTGTCTTCTGCATTATGAGCAACTCAAACTGAAACCCCAATAGCTGACCTCTCCCATCTATAATGAAACACTGAGAATGAGAAAACCTCATGTTCATTCATGCTGCACTGTATTTTTCGCCACCTCTATTACTGCCTGAATTTGGGTCAGTGCCAGCACTGATACATGTGTGCAGTGTATTGTGCCAATAAACAGAAGGGAATTATGCCAAACTGAAACAAAAATCTCTTTTCCTAATCTGTTTCCACAATCTTTCGCTGGAAACATAATGAACTGTCAGAAGTGAGGTAGGCAAGCTTTAAGAGACTGGCTTATCTGCTCTGAAACTGATGCCTGACTAATACCTGCAACATCTCTAATAACACGTCAGAATAATCCATTTAAAAGAATTACAAAAGCATTTAATGCTTTAGGCAAACACAGCAATAATAACATTACAGGGGCATAGATTTCTCATACTGTAACAGACTTGTTATTTACCATCATGCTGATGTTCCATCAGTAAGTGGAAGAAATAAAATCCTCCAAATACATCTTGTGGGGTTGTGCAGAAAAAAAAGTGGGGGAATTCCTTCATCCCTCCCAGGGGCTTAAGGTCTGCCAGCCCTTGTTGCCTTAGCTTGCACAGCTGTGATTGTGCTACATTACCAGATAACACTTCCTTTATCACAGGCTCCATGATTTCTTCAGGCATCTTAAACGCCTCCTGTAAAATTATACATCTTTCTGTTTTTCTGAAGGTGAGTGCCATTTAATTCCATTAAGTTCCCACATTCCTTTTAAAATGTGGTTAGACAGAAGAAAGGCTTAGAAGTTCTCATTTACTGCTTCTCATCTGGAATACCATAGCTTTGCAAAGCTCCCCCCTTCAAAGCTTTATTCTGGCACAAATAAACTTATTTTTTCACCTTTTCCCACTATATCTCTAAACAAACCATAAATCCTACTTGTCACGCTAGCAAAAATCTTTTTCCCACTCCCTGCTTCATGTCTCACATCCTCCATCACAGCACAATTCTCTCAGCCAACAGAATTCTCTCTGGCTATCACAGGCTTGCAGGAAAGGCTTTTGTGCAAAGACAAAAACAACTGATCTCCTTTCAAGACCTCTGAGAAGTTGCAAAGGTTTATCTATTCGTTCACCTATCAATCTATTTTTGCAGATTTCTCCTTTGTTTTGCATTGTGCTGCTTCTCAATATGCATAATCCTGACAATTACCGTAAGTCGGCTTGTTTTTCCACAGGTGCCACCAGAGGTTTTGTCAATGAGACTTGTGCTAACAAACAGACTACCAATGCTTACACAAGCTTCTTTCTGATGACAGCAGCAGCGGATGCCCTGTTTAGGAGATGGATATTTGGAAAGGCCGTCAACAATAAGCTGAAATACACACCTTCTGGAGGCAAATTATGAAGCAAATCTCACATTTTGTAAAAAGCCAGATACAGTCTCTATACATTCATCAAGATCTGTACAGTTTCATTTCATAGAGTAGGCTTGGTTAACCCACTCCAGATGAATGTGGTAATAGGAGCAGTGAGATGGACCATCTCAGCTGGGAATTCAGTGCTAGTTTTTCATATTTCTGCTTCATATTTGATATGCACCTCTGATAGTCACAAGGCAGCTTTGTCTCTTTTAATATATATCCTCTTCCCTGATATTTTAATGTGCCACCATTCCCCCAAACAGGATACCATGGTTTATCTATTTAGAATTTTAAACTGTAATATAAGGATAAATACCTCACATTTCTTCCACTCCTATCAGTATAAAAGCTGCTATTATCCTTGTTCAGTTTTGTTTTGGGGTTTTTTTTGGTTTGTTTTTTTTTTGTCTAGGATATCTGCCATAATTCATTATCCTCAATTGTTGATTGCTCTGAAATTTGCATACCTCTTAGGGAACATTGTATCGTGAGGGTTTCTGGACTGTCTTTCTCTGCTTTAATATGCCTTTACAAGAGCAAAAACACCTGGCTTCCTGGAAGGCTGCTTTCTTTGGATTATAGGAGAACCTATTCCTATGTCTTCCCTTTCTCAGCACCAAGTCCTCTACTTCTTAATGTGCTTTCTTCACAAACCCATTAGAGACTCCCAACTTCATCCAGCTAGTTAATTGTGAGTGTAACATGCTACACATTGCAAAAAGCTGATGGAGAATCTGAAGACATAATCTTTAGACCAATCCGATCACAGGACTAGAGGTTGTCAGAGGATATATTAAACTAAACAAGCTTTCTATTAACAAGGCTTTACAAAGGTTACCCTGCTTTCAGCAGCTCAGCTTAGCAGAGGGGGATTAAAAGACTGCTTTTTTTAAGTCACTTGCAGCACCTCTTATTCATTACCTAACTGGCCAGAAGTACAACACATCACTGAGCAAAACAATCTTGCACAGAATTGCTAAACCACATCCTGATACATAGGTTCTTTATCTACTTCCATATCTGAAATGAATAAGAGTTCTCACAACTGTACAAATAATCAATAGTATTATTTCATTACCACATTGCATGCTACCCTATTGCTGTCAGCTTTGTCATAGTTTTCACCCAGCATGGGTCACCTTGGTGCCCTGCTTTTATCTTCTCTAGAGATACACATACCCCTGATCAGAGCTCTCTTTGTACACTCACACTAGGCCAAGAGAATTTCCCTCTGGTCTACCTTCACTACTATGCCAACCCATCCAAAAATTTTCTGAATTTTCATTTTCTTTGGGGCTATTGTCCTCTCTCTTTCTGGCAGGACATCCATCTCATTATTTACTCTTCATTCCATAGCCTTCAGACAGAGGAAAATCAATTCTGTTACTTTTTTATACAGGCCATCCTATATATATATTTTTTTTTTTCTAAAAGACACAGTGCATTATCACTTTTGTTTCTCTATTTTTGCTAGCACATTTATAAACATAATCAAGCATCAGAATATGAAATATATTGTTCCTCCAAGCCTTTCTCCACATTCATAGCTCATCCTTCAACAAAACCATGCAAGAAAAAGAAGTTCTTTACAGGATTTTGTCATAGGGATTTTTTTTTCAGTTGTGTCTTTATAACTGTGAGAGCATACTCTGAATCTTGGCAAATATAGAACCTGGAAATGTGTGCAAAAAAAGTCTTCACATATTTATAAACTAATTTTACTGTTACCTTGTAGCTATATCTATGAAATAGTGAAGTACCTAGAAAAAAAGCCAAACAATTATTTTTCAATTTGAGTACATTTTTGCTATACTGACTTTAGGTTTCAATCAATGTCACCAGAAAGCCATAGCAAGAATATTGTTCCAACTGTTGCTTGTAAAGTTCTAGCAACTACTTTATTGCCTTGCTTTCTCTCTAGTATTTTAATTAGAGCAGAATGATGCCCATTTTGTTTGGAAAGTCTTGTTCACATTAATCTCATGCTACCCACTCAACCACCCTTTTGGTCCCCTAAGTGTCCTCTCCCAGGGTAGAGGCACTAAAACACTTGTTGTTCTGAATACCTGTGATAGCAGGTGCAAGTTCATTGCACCTGATATAAATTACTGATTAAAGATTTTTAAAAGCATTTTATAGA
Source organism: Psilopogon haemacephalus (assembly GCA_013396835.1). NCBI lineage: Eukaryota > Metazoa > Chordata > Aves > Piciformes > Megalaimidae > Psilopogon > Psilopogon haemacephalus. Next base: position 298,991 of record VWZI01023510.1, read on the forward strand.
TTTCATTATTTCAGTCAGGGCTTTTAGTTCTCATTCTATGATGCAAAATAATTTCATTAAAAACAACTTGCACTTCACTGTACCTAATCTTTAAGGTTTATTCTCCCTTTGCAAATGATTAGATTTGTGGCACCACTGGTATTAGACTGCTATTAAGCAAAGTCTGTAAACACTACCAGTCCTTAGTGTTCACAGATGTTTTCTAGACTGCTACTCGGGCAAACGGTGGTTGCAAGGATGTTCTCATGAAGCAGCCTTTCACACAGAGTGCAGAAAACCCTGCTAGCTTGCTTGTTCTTTTTCCCTCTGCCGGTACCAGTGCTGAAGCATCTTATACAACACATGCTTCATGTGAAGAACTTGAAAATTATATCACCTGAAGCAGCTGTCACTAGAGTATTTTTAAGGCTTTGAGGGTCTATGCACAGCCAGGTCGTGCCACTGTTCATCCTTTATAACACATTAATTTAGCCTACTCGTGCCAATGGTATCCCCAGTTTTGTGATTGTGCTAAACAGACACCATAAGCAGAAGTTCCTTTTCTGCAGGAAAAGAACGCCTTTTGCCAAGCCACGGGTACAACAGTTTTGCAACATCCTGACAAATTTTCTATGCCTTCAAACATGCCAGGAAATATTTTTAGATTTTCCCAGAGATGAAATTTCTTTTTATTAATTCCCTGGTGATTTAGGTTTTCAGAAGCTTAATAATCTTAATTTTCTGTTTCTGCCGCTGGTTTTGATGCCATATATAACCACTCTGGATTTATTATTTTTTTTCTAATTCCATTAAATGTAGTATTTCCTAGGCTTGGAAGTAGATATCTCTCACATACTCCTGGTTTTCCTGGTACGGACTGGTCAGTTTCTTGCATTTAGCCACAGGGGTTGTGTTTTCTTACGTCCTGAAGTGAAACTCATAAAACAAAACTTTAAACAATTATTAGCCATGTAAGTCTAATCTAGTTACTCAGACTCTTTCATAGTGAATAAAGGGAATGAAACTAATCCCAGTTTAAATTTAACACAACTTCAGCACTGTAGGATGAGACTAACTGCCATGAGATTTCACCTTTTTATTATTTTCTTACTGATGAAAAAGTAAAACTAATAGATAAGTTTTCTTTCAGATCTCCTACTATAAGGTATCTGATGATGGAGGAGATGAATCCCACCAATTATGACAACTTCAAATCACACATTTTTCTGAAAAGTAGCATACATGTAATCAACGCTTATGTCACAAGTGCAACACAGTCATCTCTTCACTGTGAATGTAGCTGACTTCTATGAGATTCTATCAGTGCCTTTTTTGTTGTATTTTTTGGGGGGATGTTTGGGTAGATGGAAACTTGTTTCTTTGTTATTCTACAACTGATGTCAATGAGGCTTTAGTTTCCTCACATAGTCTGCATTTTTAAAAACTCTTTCTAATGTTAAATTCTATGGTTTTAATGCCTGTTTGTATATTCTATTTGAATCTTACATGAGTATTCTCCTACCCTTCTGCATATCCTATCCTTCCATTTTCAAGAGCACTTGCATTACCCATTCATCAATTATATGGACAAGTATCCATTTATGTATTTGGTTGTTGTTTTTTTCTTTGTGTAGAGGTGTTATATTTAGGATACAATACATGTCAAGTGACCTGAGCAAGATGACTCATTTTGGCTATGTGTCTGCAATGCTTCAGGTTCCAAACTTGAAAACCACAAGTTTTTAGCCATATCCTATATAACAAGCCAAAGTGAATTCTTTGGGTCTGATGCTGGTTCTAGAATAGAATAATCAGATAAGTTTTCCAATAAGGATATGCTCAACTATTTTTTATAACTACCAATTCTCACCCACCACTGACCCACCCACCCCCCACGTACACACTCTCATGTGTAAGAAAGACAACGGTAAAGAGAATTAATCTTAAACAAAAAACCCAAGCAAACCAGACACGTGCAAAACCAGGCATGATTATTTGACTTTGCAAGACTACAACATAAATTCATTTATCCTCAGCTTTTTCACATTTTAAGTTACAGCAGTAGTGGGAATTGATATTTTTTTTCTGCCAAAGCACTCCACAAGACAAGACAGTCATGGAGAACTGGAGCAGAATTCACCAGTAGCAGATTTAGTGATTCCTTGTCAGCTTTCCCACAACATAGATTAGGTTATCTTTGCCTGTTAAGACACTGTAGATCTCGTGGTCTTTTGAAAAAACATAACTGTTATTCTAATAATTTAATATGATCATGCCTTACACCTTTCAACCAGTCTACACCAATAACTCTTCATACACTAAAGAAAATTCCACAATACATAAGAAAATAGCATCTTTCCTTGGAAGAGTCAGGAGAAACCTCCTTAAAAAATATGTCCTCCATTGGGTGATTTTAACTGCTATGCATGCGCCTGGAAACATCTCTGTGCCTCACCAGCTCAGCCATGCACAAAAGCTTTATACAAAAATAACCAAATAATCTCAGTCAACTGTTATGGAGTTGGCCACATGCCAAACTTAATCAAAGTTCAAAGTCTCATAGTTTGCCTGCTCCCACTCAAACACCACCAAAATGAAGTTGTTTGTTCTTTAGGCTATCACATAGCTAATATAAAAATCATTCTCTAGTTCTATCAAAAGAAAAAAAAAATCCACCAAGGAACTAGACATTATTTGTCCTTACTACAGAAAATAAATCTCACAAACAGAAGTGACATACCTCCTTTAAAAATAAAGTTATCACTCAACTTTGAAATACCTGTTTGCACACAGTAACCAGTTAACCATACCAGACAAAAGTTTATGCTGAAGCTCAAAAGGCTGAAGGGTAGTTGTGATGGCCAAGTGCCTCTCTCCACATGCATACTCTTGTCTGATGTGGCATTGGGCTTCACAGAAGCATGGCAACAAAGTAGAACTTGCATTTCTCTGGGAGATACAAAAGTAAAAATTAAATGTACAAGACTTCTCAGAAGTAAGGTCTAGGTCAGAGATCATCAAATGAAGGAGGAAATGGAGAGTAATATTCACCTTCAGTTACATACTCTGGAAGAAAATAGAAGAACAGACCAGACAGAATTCAGTATAATCAAATGCAGCTTCCACTACAAGCCTGGATTTTTCATGCTAGGTCTGAAAACTCGGTTCAAATAATTCCAGATGTTTGTACTAAGGAAGCAAATCTTTCCAAATATCAAAGCTCCTTCTTCCCTTTTTGGCCTTTTAATTAACTTTTTCTGATGTACTTACAGTAGCCTTCCAGTATCTGAAAGGGGCCTACAGGAGGACTGGAGAGGGGCTATTCACAAGGTCTTGTAATGACAGGACAAGAGGTAAGGCATTTTAGCTGGCAGAGAGAAGATTTAAACTAGATGTTAGGAGGAAGTTCTTTCCAGCAAGGGTGGAACAGGTTGCCCAGGGAGGTTGTGGATGCTCCCTCCTTGGAGGTGTTCACGGCCAGGTTGGACAAGGCTTTGAGCAACCTGTTCTAGTGGGAGGTGTCCCTGCCTATGGCAGGGGGTTGGAACTGGATGATCTTTGGGGTCCCTTCCAACCTAAACCATTCTATGATGGCTTTCATACATCACTTCTTAATAAGAGTTCCTAAGTGCCTGGCACTTTGGAGATTTCAGGTAAGATTGTGAGTAGATCAGAAAAAAATTGTTAAGATTTTATGCTCACAGAATTCAGAAGATCTAAACTTCCCCTACACAAATTGATCTCATCAGATTCCCACCTTGATCATGGTTCTGATAGGCTCTTATATTAAAATCTTACAACCTTTTTTGAATGAGACTCAATTTTTCATACTAACTCAGCGCATGAACTTGGGTGAAGGAATCACACAAATGCCATTTGGGTTTTTTTAGTACCTAAATGTACACACACAAAACTGGACACTACAGAAACATTTCCATGGCTGTAGTTTAGCAGACAGCTGGGAAAGTTATTTAGCTTTTCAGTCCACAGTTGAGAGCATAAGTATATTTTATATAACAACTTCTTCAGGATATACTATTCAGATTTTGCGTGTTTCATCGCTGTCTACAGATACTTGAAAGGACATTTTGTAGAGGTTGGTGATGGTCTCTTCTCAGAGCTAGTGATAGTAAAGGAAGGAATGGCCTCAAGATGAAACTGGGTAGGTTTAGACTGGACCTTAGGAAAAAAATTTTCACAGCAAGAGTGGTCAGACATTGGAACAGGCTGCCCAGGGAAGTGGCTGTGTTACCAATCCTGGATCTGTTTAAATGTCATTTGGACGTGGTGCTTAGGGGGATATGGTTTATTAGGGTGAACCTTGTAAAACAGGATTTTCAGTTGGACTTGGTGACCCTGAAAGTCTTTTCCAAACCGAATGTTTGATTCTGTGAAAGTAGCAATACCATAAACAGCTAATAATGAAGAAAAGGAAGCACTGGACTGCTTAAGACTCACTGTTACTAGGCATTTCTACACTATTGCTGCACAGCTCTAATCACTACTCAGTTTTACATTTCTTCCTTTCCTTTTTAAGAAGGGGTGAGGAAGAGAGCACAAGCAAGAGAAAGGGAGAGGGAAAATGGGACAAGAATCAATAGAGCAAATTTTCCTCTAACAAGAAAAATAGCTGACAGACTTGCTTCTCAGAGAACACTGAAAACTACTTTGCAAGTAAAAGTAGCAGAGAAGATAAGTCAACTTGAGGGACTCATGGGAGAACTGCTATTGATAGATATAAGGATAATGACAATTGCTCGAGATGAGCAGGTTTTTCTTTTATCTCAATAAAATCATCTCGGATGAAAAGATTGAAAAGACAGGTGTGAGACAATAACATAAAGCCTGTTCCTAGCTTATTTACATAATTTTATATAAAGGAGCACTGATGTATGATGTGTAAAAAAAAAAAAAGTGTTTAATGCCAAAAATGAAGTATTGCAGAGGACAACTTATGTACACTTCCAGCAATAAACTTAATATTTGATGAAATGTACTTTGCCTATTGGAAAAATATGCACAGATTCTACAAAAGGCTGAGTAAATGTGTTTGGGAAAATACCCACTACTGTTCTTAAATAAAAGAGCTGGTACAGTTGCAGCTTAAATTGTTTCCTGTTAAAATTGCATAAGAAATCACCATTACAACATTATCCTGTTTACTATTCTCATCTAACCTACTACACATTTGCTTGCTTTCAGCTCCAGCTACATTTACTTCTCCCCCAACACATTACCTGTATCTATTCTGGTACCCTTCTAACCAGATTTCCAGTATCAAGTGTTGTATGGTTTAGGTTTTTGAGTGTTTAGGGNTGAAAACCATTAAACAAGACTTGTGACAGGTGAATGTACACAGCAACAGGTGGGTAAAGAGAATTTTCTGTGTTTACATTCAGTTAGGTGATTCCCTCAGGCTCCCCAAATGACATTTCCTCGTGTAATAGAGAAGCATGTTAGGATCAAGACGTGTATAGGAAATATTCTTTAAAATTTTCATAGATACCTAAAACCTATGTCAACCCATGCCAGTCCATGTCTCACAACACTATCTGAATGTCAGACTACTGTTGCAAGGCTTCTGAGCAGCTCCAATTTATATGGCATGAGGAACCAGCTTGGTAAATTGTCTCTGAAGTGCAATTCCAACCCTGCCATACTCAACAAGACATTTTGGTAAAGTTATCTAATTTAAAACTTATTACTTTTAGGGCTGAGCATTATACAGTTTCTTCAAGGTTGTAGAGAGAAAATTGCAGAAAGTGCTCAAGAATGGCCACTAATTCTATGAGCTTCCAAAAGGAGTGGCATGCTCTAAATAATTCAGCCAGATGCTAAAAGTATTGCCTACTCATCAGTGACATTTAAACATTAGCATTACTATAGATTGAAAACTGGCTCCACAACAGAGTTCAGAGAGTTGTCAACAGTGGCTCAGAATCCAGTTGGAGGCCTGTAGCCAGTGCTGTTCCCCAGTACTGAGTCCAGTTTTATTCAATATCTTTATCAACAACCTAGATGAGGGCACTGAGTGTACCCTGATGATACAAAACTGGGGGGGGTGGTGGCCGACAGCCTGTCAGGATGTGCTGCCATTCAATGAGATCTGGGCAGGCTGGAGAGATGGGTGAAAGGAATCCTTATGAAGTTCAATAAGGACAAGTGCAGGGTCTTCCATCTGGGAAGGAATAACAACAGACACCAGAACAGGCCAGGAGCTGCCCTGCTGGAAAGCAGCTCTGTGGAGAAAGACCTTGGAGTGCTGGTGGACAGCAAGTTCTGCAAGAGAGCCAATGGCATCCTAGGGGGCATCAGGAGAAGTGTGGCCAGGAGGTTCTTCTCCCTCTCTACCCTGGTGAGACCACACTTGGAACAGGTGGGTTGAGTAGGTTGAACTCAGTTTTGGGCTCCCCAGTTCAAGATACCTGCTGGAAAGAGTCCAGCAGAGAGACACAAGGATGACTGGGGGACTTAAGCATCTCCCCTGCAAAGAGAGACTGAGAGCCCTGAGGCTATTTAGTCAGGAGAAGAGAAGACTGAGAGGAGATCTGACCAATACAACTATCTACGGGGTGGGTGTCAAGTGGACAAAGCCAATCTCTTTTTTTTGCTGGTCAGCAGCAATAAAATAAGGGAAAATGGCTACAAGTTCGAACATAGCAGGCTTCACCTCAACGTGAGGAGAAACTTCTTTACAGTGAGGATGACAGCACTGGAACAGGCTGCCCAGAGAGGTTGTGAAGCCTCCTTCTCTGGAAACTTTGAAAACCTGCTTAGATGCGTTCCTGAGTGAACCACCCTAGGGGATCCTGCCTTGGCAGGGAGACTGGACTCAATCTCTGGATGTCACTTCCAACTTCTAAAGTTCTGTGATTCTGTGATTACATCAGAGATCTGAGGGGTAGGTTATATTCCTTTATATTGCACAAGAGCAACTACTTGCTTTAATTAACATTAAAACATTAACATTAAAATGGTAAAATAACGTGAAAAAAAAAAAAAAGCTAATAATAAAATTAAAGTGGAATTGCATTAAACTTGTTCTTCATGTAAGTTTTAGAAAAAAACCCTCAAAAGTCTTCCTTCCACTGATTTCTTTCATTCTTTGAATTACAGGAGCAAAGCCTTTGACACTGTCCCGCATCACATCCTGGTCTCCAAGCTGGTGAAACATGAGTTTCATGGGTGGAGCACCAGATGGACACAGAACTGGCTTGATGGTGGCACCCAGAGTGGCTTTCAGTAGATCCATGTCCAAGTGGAGACCAGTGACAAGCGCAGTCCCTCAGGGATCAGTCCTGAGCCCAGTCTCATTCAAAATCTTTGTGGGTGACATGGACAAAGGCATTGAGTGCACCCTCAGCTAGTTTGCTGATGACACCAAGCTGCATGGTGCAGCAGACATGCTGGAGGGCAGGGATGCCATCCAGAGGGAGCTGGACAGGCTGGAGACGTGGGCACAGGCCAACCTCAAGAGGTTCAACAAGGCCAAGTGCAAGGTCCTGCATCTGGGTCGAGGCAATCCCAAGCACTAATACAGGCTTTCTGAGGAGGGGGACTTCGGAGTGCTGGTGGACGAGAAGCTCAACATGAGCCAGCAGTGTGCACTTGCAGCCCAGAAAGCCAACCAGATCCTGGGCTGCCTCAGGAGAAGTGTGGCCAGCAGGTCAAGGGAGGTGATTCTCCCCCTCTACCCTGCTCTGCTGAGACCCCACCTGGAGTACTGCGTCCAGTTCTGGAGCCCCTATTACAAGAGGGATGTGGACATGCTGGAGCATGTCCAGAAAAGGGCCACGAGGATGATCAGAGGGCTGCAGCACCTTTGCTATGAGGACAGGCTGAAAGAGTTGGGGCTGTTCAGTTTAGAGAAGAGGAGTCCCCAAGGTGACCTTATTGTGGCCTTCCAGTATCTGAAGGAGGCCTACAAAAAAGCCTGGAAGGGACTTTTTAGCTCTCAGGTAGTGACAGGACTAGGGAGAATGGAGCAAAGCTGGAGCTGGGGAGATTCAGCCTGGATGTGAGGAGAAAGTTCTTCACCATGAGAGTGGTAAGGCCCCAGAACAGGTTGTCCAAGAAGGTGGTTAGGGCCACTTCCCTGGAGGTGGTTTAAGACCAGGCTGGATGAGGCTCTGTCCAGCTTAATCTAGGGTAGAGTGTCCCTGCCCATGGCAGGAGGTTGGTACTAGATGATCCTTGTGGTCCCTTCCAACCCTGACTGATTCTATGATTTTAACTGAAGGATGAGGAGAGAGGTTATATGATAAATAATAATTAATTCACTGAAAATTATTAAAAGCCTGCTCACATAACAGTGTCAACTCAGGAGAGAACAGGTTCCACCCAGGCTACAGCCAAGGAAGATATTAATGAAGAAGACCTAGAAATAGGAGACTACAAACTCCAACTTGAACATATAGTAGGTTGAACCCAGGTAAATTCATTGTCATGAACAATTTAAGGTTAATCATGAGAAATAAGATGTTATTATGTGAACAAGAGGCTAGGAAATGCACAAAAACCAAAGAAAACTTTTATTTTTACCAACTAAATGTCTGCCCCCTCCAGGAAAGACTTCACCATCATTCATAGAACTAGATGCAATATGCAGGTTCTCTAACTGCTGCAGTTTTTATTGAAAATATGTAAAGCACTGCCAGCCCACTGTAAATCCATTACAGTCTCAGGTAGCACTTGGCTTTACTCTGCCCCTCACATGCACACAGGCCTTGTAATGTTGCTTGTAGTCTTTTGTTATCTGGAAAGGAGAGAAGTAGGTTCCAGACATATTCAGGTTCATATGATGGCAGCACTTTCCATACAGCTGGTCCTCAACAGATCCTTAGGTAACTACTGCTCCAGTAGCTATTACATTTATAAGGAAGAAGCAGAAAATTCTTTATCCAATGGGTACGTGACCTAATATATTAAAATACACATTGCAGAACCTCAGTTTTGATCTGTTAAGTTCCTTCATGCTCACAGTGTAGACTTCCACTGCTTTCTAAACACATATTTTATAGCCATACAGGGTCGTGCTGGGCTGCCACTAACTGAACATTGATACTAGATGACATTGAAGTCTATGAAATCAGTAACAGACTGTTTTATTGCTGCATGGAATGGGCATGACCAGTATTTAAACAGCACTCATTCCACAAGGCATTTGTCCCTATAGTTTTGCAGCACACAAAGCTCACATGCTGAGAAAATCTCTGCTGTTTTGCAAGATCACTCTAAATATACGCTTTAAGAAATCAACTGTTTCATATTTTTATTATTCACAGAAAGTGACCTGTTTCTAATCAAATATTTTTGTAACACAGCTACAATCTTAAGGCTGGCTGGCCCACAGATAAAACATGTCTGTTATTCTGGGCACTCAGCATAACAGTAGAGATGAGGACATGGTGGTTACGTATTAAAGAAAAAAATCAAAACCCACCAAACATCCCAAATCCTCCCCCCAAAAAAGGGAAAATAAATAAATAAAAGGCAAAAAAAAAATCCCACATGAGCAACCAAAACAGCATACAATCATAAAAAAAAAAAAAATAAA